>CANXYC011356161.1:0-26740 GCA_948193065.1 Aleurites moluccanus
AGGCAGTTGAGGAAGCATGAGATGAACTATCCAACTCATGATCTTGAGATGGTTGCAATAGTGTTTGCATTGAAGATATGGAGACACTACTTGTATGGTGAAAAGTGTGAGTTTTTCACAGATCATAAGAGTTTGAGGTACATATTTCAGCAGAAAGATCTCAACCTTAGGCAAAGAAGATGGGTTGAATTGCTTAAAGATTATGAATGTGAAATCTTATATCATCCAGGAAAGGCCAATGTTGTAGCGGATGCACTAAGCAGGAAGTCCTCGGGAAGCTTGTCCCATATTCAAGTGAGTATAAGGTCCCTCGTGAGGGAAGTGCAAGGATTGGATGATATGGAAATCAGTTGGGAATTGTCAGAGTCATGAGTGCTTTTAGCAAATTTCCAAGTCAAGCCACTTCTCATTGAGCAAATTAGAGAAGCTTAAGATAGAGACCCTCAGTTGGTGAAGATAAAGAATGAAGTGGGATCAGAAAAAGCTCCAGGATTTCATATGATAGATGGCTTGTTAAGGCATGGTAATAGGCTATGTGTTCCAGCAGTTGATAGGTTGAGAGATATTATTCTTAAGAAAGCACATCATGCCAAGTATAATGTGCATCCAGGTGCAACAAAGATGTATTATAACATCAAGAATTCATATTGGTGGAGTGGAATGAAAAGAGATGTTGCTGAATATGTAGCCAAATGTCTAACTTGTCAACAAGTCAAGTTTGAGGATCAGAAACCATCTGGGTTACTCCAAGAGTTGCCATTGCCGGAATGGAAATGGGAGAGAGTGATCATGGATTTCGTGGTGGGGTTGCCAAGAACTTCAAGAGGCTATGACTCGATATGGGTTATTGTGGATAGATTAACCAAGTCAGCCCATTTCCTACCAATCAAGACGACCTATGGAGTTTCTCAGTATGCCCAGATTTATGTGGATGAGATTGTTAAGCTTCATGGAGTACCAGTTTCAATCATATCAGATAGAGGTACTCAGTTTTCCTCAAGATTTTGGCAGAAATTGCAAGAGTGTTTGGGTACTCAATTTGATTTCAGCATGGCTTTTCATCCACAAATAGATGGGCAATCGGAGAGGACCATCCAAACTCTAGAAGACATGCTAAGGATGTGCATTCTAGATTTTGGAGGAGTTTGGGATGCTCACTTGCCATTGATTGAATTTGCCTATAACAACAGCTATCACTCCACAATTCAAATGTCTCCTTATGAAGCCTTGTATGGAAGAAAGTGTAAATCTCCATTGTGTTAGGATAAAGTTGGGGAAAAGCATATTGAAGGACCGAAATTGATAAAGTATACTTCCGAGAAGGTTCCATTGATTCGAGAAAGATTGAAGATAGCTTTCAATCGCCAAAAGAGTTATGTCGATCCAAAGAGAAAGGATCTTCAGTTTTCCATTAGAGATCTTGTGTTTCTAAAGGTCTCTCCAATGAAAGGAGTTCTCCGGTTTGGCAAGAAAGGCAAGCTGTCTCCAAGGTTTATTGGGCCTTTTGAGATCTTGAGCAAGGTTGGGGACCTACAAGTTGGCATTGCCTCCTAGCATGGATAAGGTGCACCCGGTATTCCATGTATCGATGCTTCGGAAGCATGTAGCCGATCCTTCCCATGTGTTGCAAGTGCCGGAAGTAGATCTTCAACCGGATTTGTCATATGAAGAGATTCCAATTTTTATTGAAGATCGAATGGTTAAGAAACTAAGGAACAAGAAGATACCCATGGTTAAGGTTTTGTGGAGAAACCAAGTTATGGAAGAATGCACATGGGAGAGTGAGTAAAGCATGCAAGCTAGATATCCCCATTTATTTCAGGTTTGAGGCAGCTTATTATAAATTCGAGGATGAATTTATTTAAGGGGGGAAGAATGTAATATCTGCCATTTTTATAGTGTTTTATTAATTTTGTATGTATGGAGAATTAATTAATGTCAAATGTGAATGTTTGAGAATTTCAGGAATTTCTGATTTAATGCAGTTGCAGGATTTTGTGATAATAATTTCATATTCTTAAAGGAATAATTTGGTAAAGTGTAAAACATGAAAGTTGTGAGTTTATGTCTTGACTATAATTCTATAGAATGATTTTGTAAAATTATGTATAAGTGCTGAGTTATGTTTATTTGAGCAAGGCTGGTCTGGTTGAATATTTCTACAGGAAGTCAGTGTATGTTTGGATTTTCTGGGAATGACTGAGGTAGAATTAGCTAAAGTTGTGAACATGAAAAATGTTTCTTTATGTGTTGTCATGATGGCTGTAAAATTTCAAATTTTTTGGATAAGTGTATCTCAGTGGAGAGTAGTTTTTCTCAGGGTTGTTTGGTTGGATTTTGGGGTAGAAGTCTGGGTGACTTTTGGAGAGTCACCATGGTCTGTGTGTTAGTCTTTATGATTTGAAATTTGGATATGTTGTGCCCCTGCATGTTGATTTTAAGTAGCGAAGTGGCCAGGAGAGATTGCCGAAGTGGCAAATTGGCGAAGAGGAAAGGCGAAGAGGTTTGGCGAAGAGAGTTTGGGTGAAGAGGTTTGGCGAAGAGGCATTATGCGAAGAGGCATTATGCAAAGAAGGAATGTGCGAAGTGGTAGTTCACGAAAAGGCAAAGAAGAGAAGAGGCGAAGTGGCATATGCGAGGAAGAGTTCGCGAGGAGAGTCTGGCGAGGCCGCATATGCGAGGTGGCATATGCGAGCTGGATTAGGGAAGTGGCATTGCCGGATCAAGTTTGGTGAGCTGGAAAGTGCGAGCTGGGCAATGCAAAGTGGGAATGGCGAGCTGGCTTAGGCGAGGTAGCTTTGCCGAGGCAGGATTCGCGAGGCGAGCTGGCAAGTGTATTTTCTGGGCAGTGGTCTATTTAAACCCAACAACCCCAGTAGCTTTCACGCGATTTTCTTTTCTTCTTTCTTCATCAATATTCAGTCTCTTCTTAGAGTTAGTCTCATTCTATTTTGTAAGGCATTAATACCCAAATTAATGCAATAAAACTCTAGATTAGCATATTTAAAGACAGAATTATCAAATTTAAGCAGAATCTCATAAATTTCAGTTTGAAGGAAATAAGGTAAATTTTCTTCTTAAGTTATTTTCTTTGGATTTATTTAAGTCTATGGGTTAGGATAATTAATACTGGGTATACAGAATTTATTACTAGTAATTTGAAGTCATTAATGGTAATTAATGTGGAAGAAATCAGAATATTGAGGCTGTCATGAATAGTATCATGAACAGTAGCTCCGAAAATTTAATGCAGATTTTCTTTAAGAGATAAATAAAATGTGTTGTTGGGAATTAAAAATAGAGACTCTAAGATAATTAATTATTAGGAAATCATGATAAATATTATTGATTTGGAGAAAACCTTAATTTTGTATATTTGGAAAATTTCTTAGGAGAAGAAATTCGAATTGATTGAGAAATTTTAAGTGGGCAGATTGCTAAGGAGAAATTTAAGAGAAATTTGTGTAAGAGGTAAGTATGAACATCCTATTTGATTATTATTCTTTGAAATTAAAATGATCAAGTATTCTTATATTTGATTATCCTATTGTATATATTTATATACTTGTATAATGTGAATGGCTTGATCAACCTTTTTGGATCAAGTCCATATATTTCTTGCTTGTAAACCCGATTTGGATGATGTTATATAATGATGGTCTTGTGACCAGTATGCTTTCTATGAGATTGAAACCCCATGAACCAAAGATAGAATGCTCTTCCCAATGAGAGTGAATTCATTGGTCCATAGTGCACTTTGGGAGCCCAGCTGATAGGGTTTTTATCAGTGTTCTACCTAAAGGGGGCCATGAGCTCTAAGCGCATTCCTGGCCAAGCATGTGTGCACGTTAAGGTAGCAAGGCTACCAATACGTATGTTATGACATGAGATCAGTTCTATCATATGAGATTTGATAATGCCATTCTTTGTGGGCATTCTATGTTCTAAATATGAACCATGATTTGTTTTATGATACGATTGGATACAACCAAGTATTATGAGAACCCATGTTCCTTCAATCAAAGCTTGTGATTCTTTCATACTTACATTTCTATAAATATTTGTTCATGACCATAATTCAATATTCAGATTCTTGATTTAAATGTTCATATCTTACTGAGTTGAAAGCTCACTCCTTTTCTGTGGATTTCAGGTGATAGCATAGCTCGTGAAGGAGCTAATAGAGAGGATTGGGCTTATTGACTTGTTTATCCCAAGAAGCTTCATTGTAATCACTTTTGAGATATTTTGTATATCTATTTAATGATATTATGACACAGTATGTAATGGAAGTATACTATAGAGCTCCGTAGTTAGTCATTTGAGGATACTAGTATATTTTGGATGTATGATTATCACCATTTTGGGTACTCTTGTTCCTCAGTGATGTGAGACGCCTCTTTTGATCATTAAGGAACAAGAGAAAGATATGAAATGATAATAGAAATGATACGATTGATATTTCATCATTTGTATGGACATGATTATTTTATGATAGCATATAATGTTATAATTTATTTAATGATGATGAGATTCATGATTTGTGAGTTCTACGAGTTTATGGTGGCGTTAAGCCTACCCTTATCCTAGGACCGTCGCATCACTGGAGTTTGAGGTGTGACATAGGTAAATGGAGGATTGCATGTTAAATTGATTTACATCAATTTATTGAATCGAATATTCACCCATATTCAAATGTTTTTCCAGTTTTTCAGTCGAGCTTAAGACGTTAAGTTTTAAGTTGAGTATTTATGCATTTTGTTTCTCAGACAGTGAAATTGTTTATTCAGTTATGTAATTATTTTATATTTTTTATATAAAAATTTTTAGAACTCCGTATTATTATTCATGTTATTTGTATTATGTATAAATTATTAAGTATGATAGCTAGTTGAGCTTATTAGTATAGGTTGTTCTATTAAGCAGGAACTAAAAATAATGATGTAATTTGATTGAGATGTTTGCCTTGAGTGGAATATTATTAATAGTTAGTATCATTTCTAATTAAGATGTGGACTTATAGCCCTTGTTTATGACAGTTACAACTATCATATTGTAATTTGACTATTCAATAATAAGTCAAACTTACTACGAATTTTGAAAGCCTTATACTTTATACCAAACACGTGCCTTACGAGTGAGATCATGACAACTTAATTGTAATTTTTTGTTTTTGGGTTATTGGGCATAGATATTTGGGAAATGAAGTTTATTTTGAATATTTCAGAATGTAAATAGTCATAGCCATCAACAAGGTGATTCTAAGCTGAAACTCAATTGTCAAACTATTTTTTGGAGTTTCAATTTTTGAAATGTAATTATCAAAATACATTTATGAGTCACCCTATAATACAGATACGTACATAAGTTTAGCTACTAATTATTTTCTTATTACATCTTTATTTCATGTGTTAATTACAGATTTTATAATCAAATATAGATATTTATTAATTAGATTTTGAAATGTACTAATTACTACTCAAATTTTTGTAAGCACGTTATAGATATATATAATAATTAAAAACATAATTACAATGTTTGCCAAAAGCTAATAATAATTTCATTATCATTCAACATTAAACTTTAAACATTAAAATTTTTTAGCATAATTAGGACTAAATATAATACGTTAATATTACATCAAAATGAACTTAATAACAACCAAACATAAATTTCATAGACATTCATGAATAAACAGTTGGAATACCAACACATAGCATACCAAAGCTCCAAACAAACAGCTTCCTAACCTTCATCAATTTATGTCTCTTCTCTATTTATTTTTTTCCTTCTCTAATTTTTCACTTTTTTTCAACAAAGCCTTGATCACATTCTTTGTACATTCAAGAAAATCAGGATCTACCCATACAAAGAATTAACATCTTCCTCACTGAATATGAAAAATAAACAAAACCCATTCATCCCTAAACCATCAAACACAACATGCAGCAAAAACAAATAGTGAATTTTCATTAACCCCATAATAAGGACTGTCATAAAACCATCTGCCTAGGTTTACCTCCATCCATGAGATTTGAATTGGTGCTTCTTCTCCAAATTTGCATATCGGAGTTCCATATGCAACAACAAACTCGACAATGTTATTTGCATCACTTGAGGTCATCATTCTCAACTTCAACATAAATAGAGATTCTTCAAGATTTTTGAAAGATAAATTAAAAACTTTTTTTTTCAATATACATTTCTAATCTTTATAAAACATATATATTTATTTGGTGGTTGAAAGAGACAATATCACAAAGGGGAAGAAAGTAAAAGCAAAACCTTTGCACACACACCTGATATGCGCTTGAAGAGTGGGTAGTTGATCTAGCAAAAAAAAAAATTAAAAAAAGCAAGAGTTTTGTAGCCACATGGAACTACCGAAAATAAAATAGACGAAATTTTGGTTGAAATACTTCTAAGTGTCCATTACATAAAGTTTAAGGACTTTTAAGTGACGTTTTGAAATTTAAGTATAATACTGTGTGTGGTTTCTAAGTTGGATGACCACTAATGAAATTAACTCATTTAAGGAGCTTACAAATCAACATGGCCACAAGACAAATTTTGATCGGTGAGGACCTTGTAAATCACAACACTAGAAATTGGAAGGCAGACTCCAGAAAAAAATGGAGTTCCTCTCATCAACAAAAATAGAGTTCCAAACAAGCTACTCAAATAAATGATACCACATTAACCACCTATGAAAAGGAAATATGACATGGACCCTTGAACAACTTCGAAAACTGAAAAGGAGGAATGACCAAAAACTGGTTAATAAAATGCTTATGTAAATTAATGGCTAGAATTAAATATTTATCAGTTTAACCTAAATGATAAATAATTGCTTCAGCTTCCTCTAGTCCTTCAAGAGAATCATACCCGCATCTCAAATTAACACCGAGATCTGCATCCAGAAAGAGTCTTGTTTATTAATACTCGGAGACTTGAACAGGTACGAGAATTTTTTCATGGCTACAGCCATATACAATGTTTTGAGCACTTATAATAATGTATTTTCCTCCCTCCTAATTCTATGTAGCTGGATTCACCAAGTTTTCACAAAATGAGAATAAATCCAAGGTCTATCCTTCATAACATCTAGCACACCTGAACAATATCAGAATAGTAATTAGGATTTGGCAACAGCTAAATAATAAATAATAAGAGAAAAAGATCACCACAATGACACCCAGATGTAACTGATCAATTACACATCACCAAGTAGCCTTTACAAAATACAAATGCATCAATCAATATGAAGGTATGCAAACAGGGGAATTACTTATCTTCTAGACAATTAACTAAAAGAAGAGAAGGCTAAGAAAATACGAGGTTTTCATGTTTTTAATGCGGCATTGATAGGAAATGGATTAGGCTTGATCAAACCAACAAAAGTTGGACTGCAGTGAACAGCAACTCAGTTTCCAATAGGAGGCTAAATTTGGAGGAAAGACGGAAAAGGAATTAGTAGCACAAACTACACTCATGAGAAACTCCACTCAAATTCTAGAACTCAACTCTCAAAATACAGGAATATATTTTTATGCTTATTAAAATAGCAACAAAAAAGATTAATAATCAAAACCCAGCATAGCAGAGATGAAATCTACAATGAAAGACTAATCAAAGATGAATTATAATTTTATAGGATTTATTTGATAGATGGTTATTGGAAATGACTGTTAGATTGGATTTAAGTTTCTAAGTGTAAAATTATTAAAAATAGGCATGATGTCAAATTCTAAACATTCAATTATTTCAAATGACTATTTATCCAAACAAACCCTATGAAAATTCAAGGTCTGCATAAATCCTGATACATTTTTCAGTAAATTACATAAAACGCATGATGCCATTAAAAAAAAAAAAGGAATTCCACTCAAATAAAAGATTATAAAAATATTCTTAATATAATAAAGAAAAATCGTAAGTCAAACTAGACCAGCTGCATCTCAAAATTAAACAGTCACCACACACATTCTCTTTCACCAAAATGCATTTATTTATTGGCATAGTCTTAATAACTGTAGCACTAAGTTTCCATAAAAGATATTTATTGCCTAGCAATGCAATAGATAAAGTTTAATTGTCTTAAACATTAAGAGTCTCCATAGAGGATGTCGGCGCAGCATCATTTTGAGATATTTTTAATTGAGTTTCCTCCCTCAAGACTTGAGATATCTCTTGCATTCTCAAACAGTTGCTTCCGAAGAACACCATGCAACCGCTCAAATAGCTGCTTCTTCAAAGATTCAAAAGCCAAATCCAACCTCTCTAGCTGCTCCATGGCATTTACATTATACATGAACAGACCGTAATAAAGATCAAAACTATCTCCCGCTGTATTCTCCATCAAATTTAACAAAGTTTCATAGCCTTTAGTGTTAATTGGAGTTGAACCCAATCCCAACTTTTCCAGAACCCTTCCCATGGTGTGTGTAATAAACTGTGACCCAGCTGCATGCCAATCATGTTCTGCACAGGACATCTCCACCATTCTGCATCCTTCACTAGCAAAAATGTCAAGAAACCGATCACATCGTGATACTCTTGTCTTATCACTTCCCACCCTGACCTTATCAAAAACAAAGGGAAGATGAGTCCACCCATTTTTACCACTTTCTGGACCAAACATAGGATGTGTACAAAGAATATCAAAATCTGGTGGCAAATGTTGAAGAAACAAATTCCTTGGAAACTCTTTCACTGAGAGTACATCAACACAGAGAGTGCTTCTCTTCAATCTCTGAACTGGCAATGACTTGAGAACATTTTCTGTTGAAAGAATAGAAGTACAAAGAAGAATTACTTCTGGATGCTCTTCACAGAGGTCATCTGCATCAAAGAAGTAAGAAACCCCTATTTTCCGAGCCACATCAGAGTAGTCAGAACGAGAATAGGATAAAACTGTATGCCCCTGCCGAACTAAGGTTTTTGCTAGGAACTGACCAAAATTGCCAAATCCCACTATAGCAATCTTGAGCGTTGAGTTGCAATCAATGCAGCTGGAGATCCGTCCCTTGTACTCATATGATTGAGCAGCAACTTGAAATCTGAGGTTCCAAGTAAAATTTCAAATAAATCATTTGTTATCATCGTATAGCATAAAATTATCACACCCACCAGTGTAATATACATTTTTATTTCAGACCACAGCAGTAATACAAGCATGTGTTTCAATTTACCCCATGATAAAGAACTGATGCTATCTTTATCCAAGTTATACAAAATGGGATTAAACCTTGGTAGATCCATAGACTCAAGTCATAATTACAACGGTAAAGGACACAAAATAAATCTTTCCTCAACTCTGTATTTTTCCTAATGTAAATTTTCAGGATACTATACCATTCAAATGTTCTTAGGACATTCTTGCTTGTTCCCTACCATTTCAGGCATCTTCCCAATTCAATAATCTTGATCACCCAGTCTAAATCAAACCCTATCGTTTACATAATTATATCCTATATCAACTCAAAAATTAATTAGCACATATAATATGCACAAACTATAAATGATTTTAAAACCAAATTTCAATTTATTTCCCTTTATTTGAATTTAAGATTGGAACTTCTCCTAAATGCTAAAATGGGAATGTTAAACAACAGATTCACCCAAAAAAAAAAACAACAAAACGGGAAATGCACACTCACATTACTCATTAAAATACAAAATCAAATGGGTTCAATCTTTACCTTTCAGGTTTTGAAGCAGATGCCAATGCAGCACCATTTCGATGCCCATTTACATAATTTAGTGGTAAAAGTTGCCCTCTCTGTCCATTCCCAAACAACTGCTTCCTCACAACCTCATGTAGACTTCCAAAAAGTCGTTTCCTCAAAGCCCCAAAAGCCAAATCAAATCTCTCCAACATCTCAAGAGCATTTTTATTGTACATAAACAACCCATAGTACAAATCAAAACTATCCCCGGCTGTATTCTCAACCAAATCCAATAAACTTTCATACCCTTTGGTATTAATAGGCGTTGACTCCAATTTCAATATCTCCAGCATTCTCCCCACAGTATGAGTAATAAACTGTGATCCTGCTGCGTACTTATCATGGTCCTGACAACTCATTTCCACCATTTTACAACCTTCTCTAGCAAAAATATCAAGAAAGCTTTTACATCTATCAACTCTTGATTCCTCTGTCCCAATTCTAACATTCTCATAAACAAAATGGAGACCATCCCAGCCAAGATTGGCACTTTGAGGACCAAACATGGGATGGGTACAAATAATATCAAAATCACTAGGTAAAACATCAAGTAAAAGATTTTTGGCGAATTCTTTAACCGATAAGACATCTGCAAATAATGTGTTTCGCTTGAACCTATGTAATGGCAAAGAGTTCAGAACTTTATCAGTTGAAATTATGGATGTACATAATAAAACAACTTCAGGGTGTCGTTCACAGAGGTCATGAGGGTCAAGGAAGAAGGAGACGCCAAGGGAATGAGCTTCGAGGGAATAGTCAGTTCGAGAGTAAGCGAGAACGGTATGACCTTGAGAGACAATGGTCTTGGCGAGGAATTGACCATAGTTGCCAAAACCAATTATGGCAATTTTAAGATGGTGGGAATTGAAAGGTGGCATTTGGGTCTGGTATAGCGGGTTCGTTTTGGGTGTGGCAGTGATTGCGGAGAGAGATCGGATACGGAGAGACAGAGATATAGGAGTAGAGGTGAAAAGCGGAGAAAGAACAGAGAGAGAAAGTAAGGGTTTTGAAGGTAGACGACAATGGAGAGAGGAAAGAGATAGCGTAACAGTTGAAACTAGAAAGAAGATTCAGAAATCGAGAAGTCTTGGTCTTAAAACGACAACAATTTCTAGTATGAAAAAGCTGAAAAGGCAAGAACTTTGAACAGAAATATCATAAATTTGTCCTCGTAACTTTCTACTGTTGTTTGTGAACATGAAAAATTGATTGATAGTGAATAGGATAGGAACGGATCGAATTTGCAATGAATTTCGTAAAATATAAATTTATTTATTTAATATTAAAAATATTTATCTCATTTTAGGACGAATATATTTATTTATATATTTTTTATTTTTTATAATTTTAAAATATATATATTTTAAATATTTATATAATATAATTTATATTTTACATAAAAATAATTTTAAATTAAAAAATTTAAAAATAAAATATTAAAAATAAAAATATATATAATATTTATAATCAGATTGGATATTATTATTATCCGTATCCGTCACACATATAAAATAAAAAATTCGTCTCACTTTATTTACTAAATTAATTGAATATTATCTATTTATTTAGATCGAATATCCGCGAATCTAAGTCAAAATTATCATTTATAATGATGAAGGAACAAATATGATTTTGTTTGATAGGGGTTATTATTTTCATAAGAATTATAAATAGAATTTAAATTAATTTTATGTATGATAATTTTTGTTTTGACATCTTGTCTGCATTGTATATTATTTTTTCTATCTCAGGATAAATATTTTAAATGTAACATGCACAATCATTAAAAAAATAATATTTAAATTTTTTTAATTTTTTTATTACTTTTTTTTTTTTTTTTGAGAAATAATGTTAAGCAGTTGCATTATAATAAAAGATCCTTTTGGATCAGAGATACAATTGGCAGAGGAGAATTTCTCCAAATTGTTTTACGATGATCTAAACTAATTGCTAATTTGGCTAAAAAATGAGTCACTTCATTATTTGATCTACTAATATAATTAAAACAAATGTTTGTAAAGTTCCCAGCAACCCCTTCAATCTCAAGAAGTTTGTTTCCAAGATATGAAGCTGGAAATGTCTTCTTTTGCAAGTAACAAATAAGAGCCATTGCATCTGACTCCACTTCCAACTTGAAGCAATTGTTTGCAGCAGCAAATTGTATTCCAAATAAAATTGCTTCAGCCTCTGCATCCTCAATCGCCAAAAATCTATCCAATTTCATGGAACCTGCAACACAAAACATGCCTTCTGAGTGGCGAATAACTACCCCAAGACCACATGGCTTTCCTTCTGCTACAGCAGCATCTGTGTTTAACGTAAAAAACCCCACAGCAGGTGGCATCCATCTATGGTTAATTGATACAGCAACATCAGATAGCCTAGTACTATTGCATAATTGAAATTCATGTAAAAGACCACAAGCCTTTTGTACAATCTGTGGTTCAGTCAAAGTTCCATCCTGAAAATACAGCCTATTCCGAGCATTCCATATCGACCATGCCACCATCATACATACACAACTGCTCCTCATCCAACCTTGACTTCAAAGATATAAACCAAGTAAAAATAGATTGGGAAATTACCTAGTTTATATCCAAACGCAGCGGACACAACTTCCAAACTCTTTTGGCCCTTGGACAGTCACGAATAGTGTGCTCCAGAGTCTCATCCATCTCCCCACACACGACATACTAGATTAATCTCCATTCCTCTGCTTTTTAATTTAGTTCTGACGTGTAACACATTCAAACAGGCCCTATGAATAAGATGCTTCACTTTTGGAGGGATTTTAGCTTTCCAAATAAAACGCCAATTGATAGAGCCTCCTCCTGAGGAAGCCCCATCTCTTTGATGCACAAGTGTTTCCTGCAAACAACAAAATAAGCAGATTTAACTGAGAAAAGGCCTTTTTTTATCATAATGCCAAACCAGCTCATCCCTTTCCCTCGTAGAACTTGAGGGAATTGAGGAAATTTGAGTAGCTTCAAAAGGGAGGAAAGTGTTATTTATTAATTCTTCATTCCAACTAAGCTTATTGGGATTCATTAATTCATTTATTCCTGCATATTCAAGCAGATTGGAGACTGGCGATCATACCTGAAAGTAGGATGGAAGTCAAACCGATCGAACTGATTAAATCAAATCCAATTGAATAAATCAAACTGAAATTAATGGTTTTATAATTTATTTGATTTGATTTGATTTAAAAACTAGAGTAAACTGAAAATTCATTTTGAATTACGATTTGAGTATTTTTTTTTTTACGATTTTAAATTGAACCAAACCGAAATTATATATATTATTTTTTATCATTATTACAATTAAATATATTTTATTTTATTTTATATATAACCACATATTTTTTTAACCTAATATTAATTTAAAATTTAAAAAAATATCATCCATGAAAATTAACTAAAAATAAATAAAAAAGAATATAATTCTTGAAAAAAATATAAATTTTATATGTGCTAATTAATATAATAGACAAGTTTTGGATTGTACAATATTGAATTATTTGTGAATTTTTTTTTTAATTACCGATATTTTATCGGTGTTTTTTCTTAAATTTATAATAAAATAATAACGATTTATAAAAAAAAAATCTTTATTTTGAAATTGACAAACAAAAGGTATTTAAACCGAATCAAATCAAATTAAAACCGACGATTTGAGTATAATGATGATTTGATAACTAAAAATATTAGTTTAATTTGATAACAATTCTTCAAATCGACATAAAGGGAACCATTTATCTTTCCAGATTTTGATAGCTTTTCCATCTTCCACAAGCCATCGAACATCTTTTTCTATCAACCATCTTGCCGATAACAGCTTCGCCAAGCATAACAAGGAGCAAAACCAATTTTAGCTTCCATGAAAGAACATCATGGATATTATCTAGCTTTAAGAATTCGGGCCAGTAAAGAATGCTCATCCTTAACTAGCCTCTAACATTGTTTAGCTAAAATTGCTTGATTAAATACCTTAAGGTCTCGGAAGCCTAATCCACCATCTTGTTTGGACAAGCATAGTCTTTGCCAAGCCACCCAATGGATCCTCCTTTCATCACTTCGCTACCACTACCAAAATCCAGCCATTTGAGCTTCTATTCTTCTGCAAATATCATCTAGGATAGAGAAAAAACACAAAATATTAGTCGGTATAGAATGTGCAACAAATTTTAATAAAATCTTCTTATCAGCTCTTGGAAAAGTTTTTTTATTTCAAGCCCTTTAGTTTTTTTCGCCACTCTATCAATCAGAGAGCTAAACAAAATACTGTTTTTTCTCTCAATTATAGCCGGCAAACCTAGATATTTATTAGGATTAATTATAATTTTCCTCTTGCAGAGTCAGTCAATACATTAAGTTCTCCTTAATTTTTTAAAAATATACTAATTCTCGTTCACGAATGTCATAGTATACTACTAAACCCTTCAGTCCAATTTTATCATTAGTCAACCCTTAGTCAACCCTACAAATATAATAAAAAAATAAAAATGCTCTTACCTTTTATTTTTAATTAATTACATTTTATTTTTGTTTTAAAAATTTTTTTAAGGTAAAAAAATTTATTTTCATATTTTTGACAAATTTTAAAATAAAAAAATAAACAAAAACATTTTTTAAAAAATATTTTTATTTTTTATTTGTTATTTTTTATTTTAAAAAATAATTTACGAAGAAATTAAATTATTAATTAAATTATTTCTTCTTAAATTTTTAAATACAAATAAAAAATTTATTTTCATATTTTTGACAAATTTAAAAATAAAAAGTAAAAAATATTTTTTAAAAAATATTTTTATTTTTTATTTGTTATTTTTTAAAGAATATTTTATTTTTTATTTGTTATTTTTTAAAAAAATAAAATAAAAATATTTTTTTAAATATTTTTAAAAAATATTTTTATTTTCAAATTTATTAAAAGTATGAAAATATATTTTTTAGTCCTAAAAAAAATTAAAGTAAAAATAGAATGTAATTAATTAAAATTAAAGGGTAGTGATATTTTTATCTTTTTACTATTCTTGTAGGGTTGATTAACGGCAAAATTTGACGGAAAAGTCTAATAGTATATTATGACATTTGTCAGAGGGGAGTTAGTGTATTTTTAAAAGGTTAAGGGGGATTTAGTGTATTGGGTTATTTTATAGGGGGAAAATAGTAATTAACTATATTTTAAATAATAAAAAATTTTATTTATTAAATAATAAAAATAATCAAAATTAAAAATATTAAAATTTAAAAACTTGAAATTTTTTTTCAAAAAAGATGAACAATATGAAACCCGTATCTTATTTTCAAATGGGAAATTAAAAACTACACACGACAAGAAACCTTCATCGACTCCATTTGGATTTGTTGTCTTCGCTTGCTCACCCAGCCATGGCCAATACGTCTCCACCATCTCCTTCCAAGCACATGGCCATCGACGGATCAGATGTTGACGCCGTCCTCTCTTCCTCATCTCACCTAACTCGTGAGGAAGTTATGGCTCGTTGATCTCGCCGAGTTCAACAACTCGCGAAGATCTATAAAACTCATTATTGGACATTAATGGAACAGCTGAAAGGTAAATACAAAGAATACAATTAGAAGTACGAAAACAATCCCGTCAAAGAAGATAACAAAAGAAAAATAAAGAGAATTCTGCAAACGAAATTGGAGAATTGAATGGCGAATCAGGATTTAAGTTATACGGCTTTAGAATATTGTATATGGAAGTTGTGTAGGTTGCAAAACTCTCTCTCTCTCTCTCTCTGCCTCCTCCATCCCCCTTTATTTCTCTATCTCTGTGTTTCTTTTTTCTCTTCCCCTAGCATTTATTTGTGCTTCTTGTAATTGTTCTGTGTGTTGGCTATCCTAGTGCATCAATCTCATATTGTGTTCATCTTTTGTTTGTTTTTAATTTTTAAGTTTTTTAATTTTGAATATTTTTATTATTTAACAACTATAATTTTTTAAAATTTTTATTTTTTAATTATTTAAAAATATGAAATAGAATCCATATTAACATACTTAACTTCAAAATTAATGGACAAACCCTTAATTGGCCCAAAAATAAAGAACGAGAGGGTAATTAAATTGAGTTAAAATACGTGACCTTGAGTTGAACTTTTGAGACTCCAAATTGAGTATTTTTCTATGAAATGAGACATTTTTGGAGGATGGTTGGATCTTGGCTGACTGAATTGATGGATGGTTTGTACTTATCACAATATTATTTAGTTAAAGTATAAACACATTACTATGCTACGACTCTTAAAAAAACGTCGTTCAAGCATTTGTTAGTCTTTTCTCTTATTCCATGGTATAAAAATATTTATTAATATAATAAATTTATTTATTTTTTTGGAAATAAATTTTTTATATTTAAAATTTCAAGCAAAATTTGTGATTATAAATTTATTATTTCATATTTAAATTTGAACATACTTAAAGGATAACTATTTCGACGTGTAGATGATTATTTTATTTTCATCTTATCTCGATATTTCATAAACAGATTTGAATCCTCTTGTGTAAGGATTAACATGATACAACATGTTAACACAGTCTTAATCATTAAATGCAAAATTAATTATTGTTATTTTTTTATATTTTAATTATTCACCCTAAAAAATTTTAAATTTTAAATTTTAAAAGAAATCTAAATCCTTTATTTTACAATTAAGGGTGGAGATTATGTTAACATGATGTATCATATTAATCTCAATATAAGAGGATTTTAATTGAATAAAAAGACCCTCCAATGAATCAATAATACCATCTCACGGTGGATTATTAATACTAAAAATTTATGAAACTTGTAGTGCTTTTCTAATAGAGTAACAAAAGTTTAATTAGGCCCGAGATTGACTCTAAATAATTTATTATTTTATGGCTCAACTTCGGTAAAAAAAAATTAACTCAGATTATTTAGATAGTAACTAGTTGAATTATATAAACCATTTCTATTCTTTATTAGCTATTGATGTGGAATTACATTTTTCCATATCCACCGCATAAGCCACAAACCACTTGCTCATGGGATGTTACAATTTCTCTCATACAATCATCAAACTTTGATTTTTCATCTACTGAGATATGTTCAACCCTCTATTTCTCTTATTTCTATTTTTAATACCAATTTTTTATTTTTTTTTCCAAAGCATTTAGAAACTGCTAAATTACTCATTCTTGGCTTCGATACCATTCAGGTTGAGTATGCTTTCTTTCTCTTCTAAAAGCGAAATACAAAAAGTTATTCCTAAGAATCTTTAGAGTGTGTTTTTTATTTTTAATTTCTTTCAGTTTGTCGTATTCATTGAGGTAGCGAGAGCTAACAATAAGTACTAAAGTTTATTTTTTTTAAGGAAGTATTCCTCAAATCCATACTAATTTATAGTAATCTCTTTTAAGTTCTTATAAAGTTTTTCTAAATAATTACTTTAAGAATTTAAATGATCTATATAAAATTTAATAATCCTATTATTATATCATTATCTAAATTATAATCTAAATGATGACAATCAAGATAAGAATAACTGAAAAGGTTACTGCTCATCTAAAAATCATGCAAAAGCAGCAAGTTTCCTTAAAATTATTAAATTCAAGTTCTTGGTCTAAGATGTTCTTAAGCTCAATATCTTATATATTTGCCCTATTTTTAGTCTTTTGATCCTAGTTTGAGCAGAGATTATCTCTCTAATTCTTTATTCGTATAAAGCAAATATAGGATCTTGTAGTCTAAGATTTGCACTCAACTCTTCACTTCTAACTTGAGTTATACTTAGACCTTTAAACCAATTTCTATTAGTTGTTGGCTGAAAGATATATATGTTTAAATATAAATGTAAAATATTTATAAGATATATACCTTTTATAGATAGGGACCACTAAACTTCTGCAATTGCTTCAACTACTCTTTAGGCTTGTTACCATCAATATCTAAAAAGGTTAAAGGTAATGGTCATCCTTTAAACACTTGTTGGTCAAGGCATTTTGAAGAATAAGGTATATATAAGCTAAGCTTTTTTTTTTATAAAGACTAGAGAAAATTTATACTCTTATAAAAGATATGGACTAGTTTTTATTCCCTTTTCTCAGCAAATGAAGAGCTATTTTTATAAAATTCACAAAGCTGGTGACTATGATACTATTTGCCAACTCAGAAGTAAAAAATAATAATTAAAGCATATAGATAGTAATTAAAGTGAATGAATAATTGGTGCCTCTAGTACTGTTTCCTGATTATATGCAAGGATAATAATTAAAGTCATACATATTTTTTCAAATAAAGATTCCTATCTTACAGATAAGTTCTTTTCTTAAGTAACACAAATTTTTAGAACACCTTTGTCAGATAGTACTTTAGTATACGTAGTTATTTTAGAAAAGCGATTCCTCAATTATTTATGAGGCGGATGTCATGGATGACGTAATTGTCATTCCATTTGTGAGTTGATGATAGACATGTCTATTTCTTGTCTAAGTTCCTGGTAATCCCTAAAAATCTCCTTTGCAAGGTGTTTTTCCCTAAAATAAATAATCTTCTTCCAGACCTTCATAATTTTAAGCTAGAAATCCTGACTAGGATCCATATCAATTAGTCTCAGAAACAATCTTTTTTGCTATTTCTCATCTTTTAACATTTTTAATGTTCTTAAAATAGGAGTATACTGGGATCATATATCTTTACTAATTTCCTGTAGAACATCCAAATCTATCAGGAATATATTTGATATAAGAACAACAACTCTTATTCAAATAAAGAAGGCGTTTGACATCTTACCTTACTTAGAGTGTAGTGCATGTCTTTCTCATGACATATCTAATTGACTATATTTTTTCTCCTAAATTATGAACAACTTTATCTTCATTTAGAAGGGGATGATTGGTCATCTTTGCTACTTCTGACTAAGATTCTAGTAGTTTGGCAAAAAATATGGTTGACATATAATTTTGAGTATTTAGGTTCAAATTGTAATAATACTTTCCCATACATAATTATCAAAATAACATGTCATAGATTTGTAGTTTCAATAATATCATTAAGGATTGTTCTCTTTCTAGAGATTGTGTTGATATAAAGAAACCACAAAACTCTCTTTTCAGGTCGTTTATGGTAATAGGTAGTACCTCATCCATCAAAAGTGTTTTTTTTTTCAATTTCATCTCTAATTAAGGCTTACACAACTAGCTGATTCTAAAATTTTTTAGTATTGCCAACCATGGTGGCTTTGCATAACTCGTAGGCAATCTCAGTTAAGTAACTATCTAATTTAATTATAAACTAATCATGGTAATCCACTCATCTATCCTTTCAAATACATATTTTTCACAATCTAAATTAAGAAAAGTTGTCAGACTTACGATAGGCCTTACCTTTAGGTATAAAATATGATTTTATTCTACAGGGATAGTTAGGCGTGTATATTATCCTTTTCATAGCAAAAAACTCATTAAATATTCTATCATCTATATGAAGAGGAGCTTCTTTTACTAGTCCTAATGACTTTCTAAGGTCTTGGGCTTAATTATTATTGTTCTGATTTGCAGTTTTCTTTTCAGGATCTAAAATCTAAAGAACCATTTTTTTTTCCTCAATTTTAAGACGTCTTTTTCAAGAATGGGTTTAGAAAAATCTATTAGCTTCTTTAAAGCCTTTTCTTGCTCGACTTCATCAAACCTTTTATTCACTAGTTTCCCTACCTCATATGCTAAGGCATTAGTTTACTTTAGTAAACCGGCTAGTATTCATTTAGCATAAAGTTGCTTAAAGAGTAGGCTCATTTCATTATACATATTTGCTAATGAAGTCAATCTCGTAAGATTTGAAACGACACTTTGCTCCTTATCATTGGATCCTCCTATCTTTCAAAATAATTTATAAGGTTTATGCCTCTTAGAATTTAGAATTATTTGAAAAATAAATTGGAGTTTATATTCATGGTTTTATTGGTCCTTTTAGCTATGCTAGTCCACCAATAGTCCATTTTTGGAAATTTTGCCCAGTGAACTAGAAAAAGTCGATTCTTTTAAAGTTTAATTTTTTCCAAATCAAATAGTCTCTTGCAAGATCATTACTTTACTCCAGCTAGAGCCCACCAAGGGAATATATGTCCCAAAATTGGTTGTTTTTATGAATATAAGATATTGTCCCTCAAAGAAAATCTATTACTTCAGATATTGTATCATAATGGTGGGCTATAGGATTGATTGGATGTCTTTTAAATATAGAGTATATTCTAAGTTCTTCATCTCTTTTCTTAATTTTTTCGCAAGCACCAAGAATATTTTCGATGTATTTAAGAGTGGTCTCTTTTCTCTTTAACCGAAAAATATTTTATTATATTATTCACTCTTTTAAGAACTAATGAATTTTCTCTAAAAATCTTATTCATACATTGAATGAATATTGACTTGTAATATTAATCTTCCAAAAGTTATGGCAGAGAAATTGAAATTATCAAAAGTTTTTTTTGGTGGGGGGGTGCGGGGTGGGGTGGGAATTTTAAGTAAAAAAAATACTTTAATAGAACTTCAATTAAAATTTAGTGACCTTATTAAAACAAATTAAGTTTGGTCACTAAATAGAATATAGTGATAAGTTTAGTGATTTTCTATATCAATTATTCTCTCATGGCAATAAAATTAATTAACGAAATAAATGGAAAGCTTAATAATGTCACAGAGTTCAACAGGGGTGGATTTGATACTGGATTTTCACCTCTCACCCTTGTGGTCTGTGTATTTTCTTAAGTGAGACTGACAAACCGATAGGAAGTGGGCTACATTTATACTAAAATCGGTCCAATAGACAACCAAACTTCACCCATTTGGAAATGGGTCCTTTTTTTGGGCTTTTTAAGAGAAGTCCACCAATTGTGTTTTATGTATAATCAAGTTTGATCAATGAATTAAAGCCCACCTTACTCAAATTTTATATTTTTGTTAGTGGCAAAAAAGAAAAATGTTTCTATAAATTTTTTTTTTAAAGACCACAAATTATTAGAAAAACCTTATGGGTATTGCTATTTTTATAAGGGTGATATAGTATTGTTATGAAAAAAGCAATTCTCTAAGAATAATTTCACATTAATTGAAAATAAAATAATATAAATAATTAATATATGGTGAAAATTTATTATTTAAATGGTTAATTCTAATTAATTTAATTATAATAATATCCATTATATCAATTTATATTGTGTATATTTGTATTTTTAGCATTGAATATGTGTCTTCTATTTTTAGCATTGAATATGTGTCTTCTTCCTCATTTATTCATAAAATTAATACAATTAATTTTTTTAAAAAAAAAAGTTAAATCAATAAATTTGTCTTTAAAAATATTTGAATCTATTTAAAATAGATATGTAACATCGTTTTAAAATTAAAAAAAGGTTAAATATTTTTTTAGTATTTAAATAATTAATTCAAAACGACGTGTTGAAATTTAAAAAAATAAATAAACATAATAATTTTTTTAAAATCACATTTTCAAAATTTTATTTTCACTCAAGCTCCTATTTATATTTAATTTTAGGATATTATTATGGTTTATAGGTACTTATTCTCTTTTTTCTTTTTTTTCTTTTTTTTTTTTTATGCCATTAGCCCAATCAAAAATCAAAATTTTGGAATGGTTGTGAATCCTCTCTGGAGCCACATAGGCACATACAATAAAGTAAATTGCCAAAATCTTTTACCAATTTGATTTTTGAGTGTGATTACAGAAATGGGACACTTTATGTGGCACCAAGGCTAATTTCATTGTTGAATAACCAAAAGAATTATTGAAACAAAATGCATTAAGGTGGCAGTTTGAATTGAAAGTTAAATTTGAATTAGAGGCTCATTTTTCAACTATGTTTATAAAATTGAGTAGGCAAGAATTTTGATTTTATTATAGATTTCACCAAATAAACGTTCACTTTTTAGTGTTTAATATATATTCAAGTCTGACACAATCGTATAACATATTATTTTTTTACATTTCTTCTTATCAATATCATAATTTAAGAATTGAAAAATATTAATAGTGAAACTCATACTAATGTATTAAATCAAATTTTGACGAATTTAGAATTGAATTAGTCTCAAACTAATACTTTAGAAGTCTAATGTACATAAGGACTCTATTTGAGCTCGGTCAGATTATTTTCAATATGAAACATATCCAAAATTTCAACCATTATACAAAAGCACCAGTTATAAATTTATAATTTCAACCATTATACAAAAGCACCAGTTATAAATTTATGTCAAGTCGACAAGGTTAATTTTTCTACGAATAATAATTTTTTAGTGGCAGATAATTGATAATTGGTGATTGGTACTTAATAATTTATTATTTTAAATATTTGGTAAAATTATTATTAGCTATAATATATTTAATAATTTTTAAAAATAAATATTAATATTTATCTTTTTATTTAAATATTATTTTTAAATAATAATTTAATCCTTTTTACTACAAAAAGGAGGATTTTTTTTTTGAAAAAACTCCAAATTAAAATTTTTATAAACAACTATTTTTTGAATTACCTAATAACTAACAGCTGTCAGTAATTAAATAGATATAATGCTGTTGTTGAGAAAAAAAAAATCAATAATTATATCAAAATTTTTTATCAAACACCCACTAAATATATGTTTGAATTAGTATTTGAGAATTAGCGGCAAGTAGCGAAATATTCAACCGCAATAAAAAAAAAATATTTGATAAGAAATAAAAGATAAGTTAGAAATAAAAGTATAATAATTTAAATATAATTAAAAAAAATTAACACTGATCAAATAATAATTCTTACAAAGTAAATTATAAAACTATATTTTCCTAAAAATTCCTTTGATGAATAAGATTTTAAGATATTATTATTATTTATTACTTAAAAAATTTTATAATAAGTATAATTTATTACTAATAATAATTTTTATAAAAAAAATTAACTAATTAGAATTTATCATTTTATATTAATAGAAAAACATAAATATCCTTATTAATAATTTTACTATTCAAACCCAATATTAATCACTAAATTACCAAATATTTTAAAATTAATTTCAACAGCTCATTTTCAATTATTGACCGCTCACAGCTAACATCCGCTGCTAAATCAAATAGACCTTTAATATCTTTATAAATATTGATATTTACTTAAACATGTGATTAAAGTAATATTTGACATAAGAGATTGTTGAAAGCTCTCAGAAATTATAAATATTTATTTCTGTAAAAATAAGTGCAATAATAATTGGAATTCGAATTTTTATTAAATAAAATATATTCTAATCTAATTTTCAAAATGAATATTAAAATAAAAATTAATTAATCATTATATTAAAATTATTGTCAAATCTTAATATTAAAATTTGAAATTGTTTAACATTAAACATTGCCTAAATGCTTTTCTAAAGCCAAAAAAAAATCATCAAATTGTGCAGTGAATAATTGACTAAAGAAACTATAAGAGCATCAAGGAGAAAGAAGCTATAATCCAAGAAACAAGAGTCCAAGACATCCTCAATTGTAGGATAGCAAATCATTTTCAGCTCAATTATCTGATATGGGCAAACACATATGCTTTTGCCAAATGGTGTTTTAGGAGTGGCAACTCACTATAAATAAAGATAATAAAACAGAAATGACATGAATCTTAACTATAAGTAGGGTACCTCATCAAGAATCTTTACATCAATGGATCATTTCGTGTTAGAGTTGGATTCTGTCCTTATCATCTTGTACAATTATTATTTTTGCCAACATTATTAGCTGAAAGAAGTCGATCAATGGTGAATAAATAAAAATAAAAATTTTGATAAAATTATTTTTAACTATAATTACTATCATATAAAATAATAAATTAAAATTTTTATTTTTCAATCATTTAATTTATTTATTAAATTTTATTAAAATTATTATTTTTTAACAAATATAATGGACACTTATAAAAAAATTAATAATAATTAGAACATTTATTTTGCCCGTGTATAAAGCTAAATATTTATATATCTTACATTGCGATTAAGAAGAAGCAACGAGTTGATCAACTTCTTAGTAAGAAACTTTATTAGGATGATGAGTTGATTAGGCAATTCCCTTTTAGATCTTTTGAATTTGAATGGAATTATTGTTTAATAATTAGTATATATTTATTTTAGAATGGATTTTATGTAATTGATTATGAGATGAAATTGTATCATGTTCATGTGCACAAGCTACATAAGATGACAACGTGATTTTTCTTTTTTCTCTTATACACCATTTAATTTCAAAAAAAAATTTAAGTGAATTACATAATTAAGTCATAAAATTATTGTGAATTTATTGACTTATTATACTTTCTTTTAATAATTGGATATTTATTATTATAAATAATACCATGTATAATATATTATACATTTCTTTTAAGCAAATGCATTAGGTATGCTAATATATATCTCTTCTTCTTCTTAACATTGAAGAAAATAATTTGAATTCGAATATATTATTTAGATTATATATATATTTATTATTAAATTATAATAAAAAGCGATGTTATATATAATTGAGTGATGAGAATCCACCCATTAACATTAAATTTTTTTTTGTAATATATTTAAAATTTTATAATTATTTTATTTAGATGCATTGAAATTTTTTAAATTGATTCCACTAAAAATTTTTATATTGACCCAAATGTCTTAAAAAAATTTAATTTATTTTATGTAGTTAAAATTTTAATATATTAAATTTTAAAAGGACAATATTGCAAACTTAAAAAATAATAATAGATTTTTATGTCTTTTTATTTTTAAGACACTTAAAATCTTTCTTTTTGATTCGTTTCTCTTATTACCTGTAAAGTTCTGTATGTGAATCTCTTTTTTTTTTTAATTAAAAAAATTAAATTGTCAAAATCAAGTACAACATATGAAACTAATAAATCGTAGGAAATGATAATAAAATTCCTTAATTCGAGTAGTAAATCTTAGCAAGAAAGAGCCTTAATAACGGACAATCAACAAGAAATCAAAAAAATTTATTTTTGTTAGAATTCACAAGATTAATATTACATAACCTCACTCATTTAATTTTCTAACATCTCCAATAACTATAGCTAAAATTTGGAGACACACTAATTTACTCTTATAAAATATCGATAAAGTTTATATATGGATTAATTACTATGAGATTCTTATATTTTGACCGATTATATTAAAAAATCTCTGTATTTTAATTCCGTTATAATATAAAATTCTTCCAACCATTTTTTTTTTCATTTTTTCTGTTAGTCAAACATTAAAAAGTTAATTTTTAATTAAAATATTTATTTTAATATCCAAAATTCCTTTTTTCCTTTTCTTCTTACAACCAATCCAATTAAATCCTACCAACCCAACTTTAACCATGACCCAACAAATAATAAGTTTTAATTAGCTTAGATTATAAACAAAAAACTAAATGATTTCAATTTCAAATCCATGCCCACCTCATTAGCACGTCTCTCCTTTAACAATCCACTGTCTCTTCCCCTTTACTAAATCTATTTGCATTCACTCCTTTGCTTTCACTGCCACAGCTACCGCTACCGCCACTGTCACCACCACCATTTCCTCATCCTCCTCCGCCAGAATTACTAATAGAATAGCTAAGCTCTTCGCAATCAACCTCGATGGTAAGAAGTAAGAGATCGTTGGCTTATTGAGTAATAATCTTCTCAAGGCTTTAACCAATAGCAATCTCATCGACTTTGCCTCTCGCCACCTTTCGAGCTGCTTCTATTATTTCGTGTACCTTTCTCTTAGATCTTCTCGCTTCGGGTCACATCTTTTTCCCTCACAAATCAAAACCAAAATTGAGTTTTTTTGGCAAAAAACTTTAATTTATGTTGTTATTGTATTGTTTTCTTCAATATTGTTAATGGACTTTCCATGGGAGGTAGATACAAAAGGTTTGAGGGAAATATGTTTCTATTTTCATCTAATAAGTGGGTTTGCTTCTTTTGATCGATTTTTTTACTTGGCTGGAGTAGATTCATATCATTTCAGCACTGCCAGATGCTAATTTTGTTGGATTTGTGCCCTAAAAGCCAATCATCAGATGATTGTTTTTGGTACATTTTATATCATGATTTATATATGGCTTTCATTATTATGATTATTTAAATAACTGCGTAATATAAATTATTATAATAATGTCCCTATAATAAGATATTTTAAAATCATCTCTAGTCAAGTATTATTGTAAAATGTGATATCAATAATGCGTCGAGACTAGTATGTGTAGTGATTGATGACAACAGTCATGGATATGAGATATCAAGTCAACACATAAGTACGTGTTGGAAAATTATATACTAGATTGACCCATCATGAGAATACTACATGGATTGTTGTATGAGTGTCATAAGTATTTCTCATAGTGATAATAATAGTATGATCCTTTGACTTGAGATCATCAAAGATCCCGACATAAGGAATTGTATATCTTGATACTATTAAACGTCTTTCCGTAACAGGATGTACTATAAAAACAACAATTGGATATGCCACAAATTATGTAGAGGGATGTTGAGTAATCAAGATAGGATTTGTCTTTCTTATACAACAGGAGTGATGTCTTTGGGCCCTTTGATTGAGTGAGACCTAAAATGCATGGTCATGCTCAAATGAGTCGATATGTGATATTGATGTCATTTGATTTAGAAGTCTACTCAGGTATCAAAAAACATAAAGATTGAACTATGCGAGTATGACATATTGTATGACTCGTGTTCAATTGAGACAACTAAGACAAAAGGATTTAATTACTTGGTAATTCTATCACAAGAAAGGTTATGTCGAGTCATTGACATTCTCGTGACTTAGGTAGCTTTGATGTGTTACTAGACATCGCTCACTGCTTGTGACATAAAATATGATTTTATGTCACTGCTAATGTTATGGGAACCTATAGGGTCACACATTTAGATCGAATCGATAATAGGAATTTTAATTCATGAGATGGATTAAAATTAAATAAGCATTGAGCTAAAT
>CANXYC011356183.1:0-10592 GCA_948193065.1 Aleurites moluccanus
TATATATATATATATAACCTTAATTTGACAAGAAATGAAAGTTGGCCTGGTGGTTGGAAGACTCATCCTCCCTCCCACTAAACCCAACTTCGAATCCCAGGGACTTTTTTTTTAATACTTAATTAAAATGATTTTCATAAAATAAATATTATCTCATAAAATAACACTTCACATCATTAAAAAAAATAAAAAAAATCAGGTCATTATATGGGAGGACAGTCTTTTTCCCCCTAAGTCTTGAATTTGAATCTCTATTTTACTCTTATTTGTATGAGAAGAGGTTGAACTTGAATCTCTATTTTACTCTTCTTTATATGAGAAGAGGTTTATTTTACTCTTCATTGTTTGAGAAGATGTCAGTTCTTAATGAAATCTTGAGATTACTTTTTTATTTTAATATTATATAGGAAAAAGTTTAAATATATATATATATATTGTAATTATACATATTTTCACTTTACGAGATAAAATATTATCAACCACTATCTTACGAGCATGATTCTGATTATTTTCTGTTGTGATTCTCAAGAATATTGATATCACTCAATCTCTCACTCCAAGAGCTTCCTTTTAGTGTCTACCACATTGTCTGAAGTTGACAACAGAGGGAGAACAAACTAAGGGATCATTAAAATTTTTGCATCATTTTCCGACAAAATGATGGAGAGTGGTGGCAAATAGACAATATATTCAGGTCCCTAATGATGAGGTGAACATAATGGTATCTTCCTTATTGCCGGTATCATCACCGGCAATGGCAAAAAGAAGAAGAAACAGAAAAGGAAGAGGGAAGTTGTATTTTTTTTTCATTATTAATTTTCTCTATTTTTAATTTTTTAAATGTTTTTAATTTTTAATAAAAAATAAACATTTATTTTCTTATTTTTAAAAATTTTAATATATATATATATATATATTAATTTATAATGATCCCTATAGAAATTTTTTGGATGCCATATTATTGAAAATATTTTTTTATTAAGAATATATATCATGTCAATGCCACATCATTATAATTTAACGAATTTAATAACAGAGATCCTAAAGTGCTAATGGAAGTAATTTCATACCTCATTTTGTTCAAAAAAAAAATTAAACGGACTCTGAAATAAGAATGAGTGAAATCATATATAATACTTTTTATTTTTCCCTATTATATATATTATAAGTATCAATTAGATATTGAGGAGGGTTGCATCCCACATTGGCCTATTCAATATATTGAAGAAGTGGTTCAGAGCAATTTGAGCAAGTCCATATCCATATATAAAGGATTGTGGACACCTCAAAAAAGATAATTCGCTAAAGTTTGCCTCATCTTCCCACTACCTGGCAGCTCGACTATGCCAGAGAAAGGCTACAATAATACGCTCTTATGATAAGGTCTCCTATGCGTTGCGCTTGTTCTTTAACATCAATAGGACATGAGTCATGTATAAACAAAGTTCGAGAATTACAAATCAAACCTATCACACTCAATCTACTCAATGCATCCATATAGTTATATGATCTAAGATCCTTAATGATGATGCCACTGGTCGCCCAATTATAATATGGTGACATAATATGTAATGTATTTCAACTAAAGATCTCCACTATCAGTGAGAGCTTCTCTCTATACAAGCTCAACTTCTTCTCTCATCAAAATAATAAGACGCCTCTCTAAAAATATATGAAGAGAAAATATTAATCATATTCTTCCCTAAAACTCCTAAATATATGTAATATCCTAGCAGACAGAGTAACAAATAGTGAGAAAGTACAGAAGACAGTATGGATATAACGGAATATAATAACAAATATAATATTATTGAAATATACAAAGAATGGTAGAGAGTAACACTCATAAATTTTTCAGTTTCAACTGGGCCACTTTTGAGACACTATCCCGAAAAATGTCAGTGTTAATTATACTGCCAGCGAAAAAGCAGTTTGACTAATTTAAAAATTTCTGACCAAGACCTAGGGGGATCAAGTTAGTTAATTTTATGTAAAATTATGGTGAAAAGAAAGAGTTGAAAAATATTTTAGAATACTGAAAATAATAATAATGGCAACATCGTAATTTATGGCAACTTTGGAGGCAATTTTGGAAATCCACTGTCTGAGATTCAGAATTAACCCAAAACTATTTTTAAATGATAGAATAACCTAAAATAAGGTATTTTACTTCCTAAACTTGAGGTTGAATCTAAACATAATAGACATAATAAATTACAGAAATTTTTGTTGTCAAAATATAAATAAGAAAACTTTTGGGCCAAAGTGCAATTAAACAAAGTTATGAGACCCATCCATTCTAAAAGGAATGCTAGGTGGCCGGCCATGATGTGTGAAGAGAATATTTTTTATGGCAAATAATTAATTAATTTATCAATTAATTAAAAAGGTGACAAGTAAGCAAAATTCTAGAGAATTCTATTTTTTATCTTCATTTTTTTTTAGTTGGCTTTTGGTGTATATAAAAAGATGATGGAGATAGCTATTAAGAGTGGTTGCCGAACCACTAATGGAGGAAGCAACCAAAGAAATAGTTTTCTTAACCCTTCCAAATAAACCAACAAAAATAGATAGGAAACTTGATGAAAGAAAAAAAAAAGTGAAAAAAGGAAGTTGATAGAGATTATATGAAGCTATTTGGTGGAACAAAAATGAGAAGAAATTTAATGGTTCAAGTTTAAGGTAGATTTCCAAAACTTCAGTTTTTAGTTTAATTTAAGAGTTATAAGGTTTGATTTGACAAATAATTGAGGTAATTAAGCTAAAAATGTAAAAAATGAGTTAGGGTTTATATAGTTTCTGAAATCTAATTTGAAGCAGTAATTTGTGGCTAATATTATGAAATTTTAATGACTGAATTTGAGGATGACCAAAACATAAAAGTTGTAAATAAAAATGTTAATTAGATTTTTATAGAAGGAATTTATAAAATTCAAAGTGAGAAAAGAGTTATTAGGTAAAAACTATGACTGACCTGGACTTAGGTTTTCTAAAAAATGCTTCTATGTTTTTATTATACATAATGATAGAGATAAAATTAGAATAAGTATTCAACATAAAAAGCGTTCATTTATATCTTATTTATAATTTTGTAAAAAAGTTTTTTAATTTGATTTTTGGTTTATGAGATATTAGGCCCGGATTGACTGATAAATATAATATAGGCTAATGAATTCTATTAATATGAGGACCTTAAATTTTGAATTAGAGAAACTGTTAAACATGAAAACTGTTCATTTATATGTTATCTAAATAAATATAAATTTTTTTTTTGTAATTGGATGAGCATGAGATTAATTATATGCATGGAAACATGATCTGTCTGGATAGATATTTTAGGATAGTAGTTTAAATTTGAAAATTCAATAATAATTGTACAGTGATCCAAATATTCTAAAATTTGGATATGTTATAATATTATATGACTATTTTCAATGAAAAAAGAATTGCAGTAATTGAATAAGTATATATTGAGTTATAAGATAAAATAATACAGACTATCAGAATAGGATTGCATGCAGAATATATGGTAGCAGGGCTGGTTATAGGTTCAAGTTTAAATTGACACCATAAATTGTGTAGCAGGGGGATTAATGTGAATTTTGGATATGTTAAAGGTTGATATGTCTAGTTTAAGTAGGAATAAGAATTGAAACAATTAGATAAGTGTATAGAGAGATATGAGTAATGAAACATAAGCTGCCAATAAAGGTTCTTTATAGGCAAAACCTAAAACTTGAAAATTTGATGAATTTTCTTTAATATAAGTATAAGTCATGTAATTTTATGTTAAATAGTATCTAAATAAAAATTAATTGGATATGTAGAGTCAAAAAATAATAATAGACGTGATGGGTACTATAAGAGATAAGGCAAAGATTTAAGGATAAAGAAAAAGGAAAATGTTCAAATCATAAACTAAGGTGAGTAATGTATACATCATATTCATGCCTTGATTTATTGACCCAATGAACATATTTCCTTCTTGATTAAAATGTCACTTTGCTATTGTTGATCATTCTCAAAAATTGAAATCATCCATACTCATTGACTGTTATTGATATTGAAATGCCTATTGTTCTTGATTGATCATGTACCCAAAATTTTCAAAAGTATGCACACCAAATGTTTAGCCACATTTCATGATGTTTATTGTTAATTACTATATTTGTATATGAAAAGAAACCGATACTTAATTAATAAAATATATTGACATTGATTAACAAGTAAGCCTATGTGTATCGATCGAAAGTCATTGTACCGTAATGTTCCTAATGAATATTGGGTATTGTTTTTGATTTCCATTAGCCTATTTACATGAGATTTGACAGAGTTGCCTCCTGACGGGGTAGTGGGTACATACTATCGGCAATATGTACATTGACTATATGTGATATCCTAGCTGGGAAGGGTTAACTGTCCTAACTATAAGACCTTATCAGTCTTATGTATATTGATACGTGATTGATACATGTGATACGAGTTTCATAGCCCTTTATCTGTCTTATTTACATAATACGAGTATTGTTTATCTATTCATTGACTCCAAACTTATTTCTTATTGTTTACCATTGATGATCATTCTTTTATCTATTATTATTTATCATCGATATGATTGTTACCTGTTTCAAATTCCAAAGATATTTGGTGTGCAAATTAATTAATTTTTGACAAGCAAATTTGAAATGCTAATATTTATTCATTGTATTTATTGATACTTGACTTTCATTGATAACTTTTGTTTTCATATGCTTATATCGCCTGTTTAGGGATGAGATAGAGGAAGATGATTCCAAGTCAATTTCTTTTCCGACTTGGGATGTCAAGTATATCAAGGTAAAATTTTATTCTCTAAAGGTCGTAAGTGTCAATTCTTAGAACTTCATGGTACCGTGTATAATTAGATGATTAAGTACTATAGCGATATATGAACAATGAAGTAATTGACATTTAAGTGACGTTAAAATGTAATGTAATTTGCTATTAAAGTTTAATAATGAATGACTATAATATGTAATGCTTAATGATAATGATAGTGATACGAAAAAAGTTAAAATGAAATTTACATGTTTTAAAAGAAATTTAGAAGTGCTATGTATGATATGAAACTATGAAGTTGAAGGTATGAGAAAGGCAAATTATTGGAAATGCAAAATATTTTTTTGTATAGACAGTATAATTTTTTAAAAACTCGATTTTGTATCTGGAATAACATTAAAATTATAAAAGAAACTCTAGCAAATTTTTTATAAAATTTATAAGTAATAAATGGAATTTAAGTATTGATGAATGAATTAAAATTGATTAAATAATTGATAACTAGATAGTTCATGGGTTCTACAGGTTTCCGGTAACTTTAGATATACCCGTGCCTTAGAACTGTCACGGTTCAAAAATAGGTCGTAACAATGTATAATTAGGGATGAGTAAAAAATCGAAAAAATTAAAAATCGAAAATCGAACAGAATCCAACCTAGTTTGGTAGCTTCAATTTGGTTCGGTTAATTTTTTTTGAAATTTCGGTTAATTCAGTTCGGTTTAATTTTATTCAAAAAACTAAAATAATCAAAACCGATCGAAATATATAAATATATATTTATATAAAATATATATTTTTAATAATTTTATATTTATTTTATTAAAAAAATTAAAAAATCAAACCGAAATATATCGGTTCGATTTAATATGAATTTTTTTTTTACTTGGTTTAATTTAAAGTTCAATTTATTTTGATTTCTGAAAATTATAGTTCAACTTTTAAAAAATTTAGTTTGATTCAAACTGAACCCAGCTTCACCCCCTGTATATAACTCACTGAATTAAGTATCAAAAACCTTTGTCAAACTCGAACGCTTGATCCTCTCATATTTTGTCCTAATTTTTCAAGACTTGAGCGCAAAGAGCGAGTACAAGACCAACTAGAATGATCCACATTCACTCATATTTGGCTTTTTAACTCCAGTAAGACGTGAAGCGCTAAATTAATGTTAAAACAATATAAATTTTCAATTATTAAAGTAATAATAATTATCAAATGTTACAAACAATCAAATTCAAAGTTTCTTAAATTTTTAGCTTTAATCTTCCCACTTAATTAGAATCTTTTTGACTTGAAATTAAAAGTACATTTGGTTTGAATTTCAATTTAATATTATATGGTTTAATAAATCAATATAATTCAACTTTAATTCAATATCATTAGTTCAAATATTAATATTTGATATAATTTAATTTTTATGAATAAGTATTTAACAAAGTATATGTTAGGTAAAGAACTAATCCCATTACAAAATTCAACATGAAGTCATTAAGTTGAATGAGATTTTAGTATTGTACAAAATCGCAAGACATATTTTGAAAAATTTCTACGATTAGCAAACAAAAGTTGTTTAATTATAGTTGATTAGTGGGTAATTAATTATAATTAATTAAACTAATTTGGTTTAGTAAAAAAATCAAAGTTAAAATTTTAAGAGGTTTGAATTTAATTTCTATACACATGGAGTTTAGATTGAGAATTTATACCGTTTTGGTATTAATTTAGTTTTATATTCTATACGTGAAGATAAATTCTCGTGCAAATAAGGGTAAAATATATTTTTCAGATTTTTTATTTTTCCACGCCCAGAAAAAAGAACGGAAAAGCTTTTTCCCATATGCTAAGAGGACTAGATCTATTTTGTTGGGTTTTGGACTTTAATTTGTAAAGAAAATCAATCCAAATTTTGAAAAATTTCACATTATTTAAAATAAAAGTAAGCTTCGGTGTAAATAGGTCAAATTATTTATGAATTATTTCAAATCAACTAATAAAATATTTAAATTTTTATGTGTTAGAGTTGAGTTTAAACTCGATTAATTAGTTAAATTGAGTTCGAATATTATAATATTTCTTCAATAACTTATGAATATAATAGAATATTAATATTTTATATAATTTTAAATATATTTTATATTTTATATAATAATTTATTAATTTGATATTAAACTCTAACTTATTGGAGTTTTAATTTGATTGTAATAAATAAATAAATTTATTTTTTAATAATAATTATATTAAATTTAAATATTTTAAATATGAATTAGAAAAATTGAATTTCAAATTTTTTTAATTAAATTCGGCTTGAATTTAACACGGTTGAACTCGTTTCAACTCCATTTATCTATGACCTGGCAAACAAATTTGAAGAGGATAAAACAATGTTCATTCATCTTATCAAAGGCTAGTTAATAGGAGTGTTTGTGGGTTGAATTGATGTAATTTTACCTTCACATTTTAATTTAATTTACATATTACTCATAAATATTTATCCATTCAATTCAACTCAAAAAAATTAAAATTAATAATTTATTTTAATAAAAATAAATTATTAAAAAATTCTTAAATTTAATAAACATGCAACTTACCTTTATTATAAAATAATTTTTAAAAACTAAACTAACCAAAATCAAAATATTTACGTATTTTATAAAATTTTTAGAAAGTCATTATTAATTTATATTTTTTCTAAAATAATAGATATTTGTATAATAATATAAATATAATTTTTATTTTATTAAATTAAAATATATTTTAATACAAATTTTTTCTCTCGGATTATAAAGAAAATAATAATAATAATTTTTTTATTTTTTAAATAATATATAAGAATTAAGAATTATATATAATTTTTATGAGATAATATTTTTATAAATAATAAAATGTTTAAAAGTAGATTCAGATATAATTTCACAAAAGGTATATTTATTAATATTTAAAATATATATATATATTGGTCAGATTAGTTTGCGGATGGAGATATGCAATATTCAATCCAACCTCTATATCCTTTAGAATAAAATAATTGTTCTAATATTCAATTAACCCATAAAATACGGATTAAAAAAATTTCAAATCAATTTAACACACAACACTTAATAAATTATAATTTATCTGCGGATTGTATTAAATTATGTCGGATTGAACGAATTGAGCGATAAGATATAAGCCAAATCGATCAAACTGGACTTAATTGATCAAATCAAACAAAAACTGATGATTTCACAAATTATTTAATTTGATTTAGTTGAAAAATAAAGTAAACTGCAAGTTTGAATTGATTTACAGTTTGAGCTTTTTATTTTTGATTTCAAATTAAATTAAATTAAATTAAATCTATATATATTATTTTTTATTACTATTACAATTAAATATATTTGATTTTATTTTATATATAATTATATAATTTTTTTAACTTAATTTAAAATTTTTAAAAAATGACCATTTATAAAAATTAATTAATAATAATAAATAAATAATTCTTGAGAACAAACGAATTTAGTGAATATTAATTAATAAAATAAAAAAATTTACGTTATATATTAAATTATTTTTAAAAATTTTTATTATTAATATTTTTATAAAAAAAATTATAATAAAATAATGACGATTTATAAAAAATATTTTTAATTTAATTTTAAAAATAATCAAATTAAATTAAATTGAATAAAATTAATAATTTAATTATTATGATAATTTAATTTAATTTAAAAATTTTATATATAAAAAAAATAATTTAATTTAAAAACAACACTTCAAAGTCATCCCTGTTCAGCAGCCTATCCGCTAGTATTAAATTCAAGAGAGAGAATCGACAGGGACAATTTTACCCATAAATCACCAATATTTATTTGCCACGTTATCAAAGGAAGCAAATCTAAAATGCTGACTAGTAGAAAGACCAGTGCACCGAAATCTGTGTACAACCATAATAGAATCAAATTAAAAAAAAAAACAATACTAAGAGAAAGAAAAAGAAAATCTCAAGGCCACAAAAACATGTGGCTGATAAATAAAATATAATGCTGACGTGGCTCCCACTTCTCGTTTAAACGGATCAAAAACTGAGACACCAAAGTACTTTCAATGCCAGATTGCCAACAAAGACGCCACCCAAAACGAGAAAAAATCAAAATACAAAAGAAAATGCAAGAAAATAATTGTAAAATGCATGTAAATAATTGTACTATGGATTCGACCATCAAGCTCTTCGGCATGAAAATACCCCTTAAGGCTGACGGTGACTCTCCGGCAATTTCCGGCCAGGACTTGCCTTCTTTGGGTAGTGTTGAAGAAAAAACAGCAGAGCTGGAGAAATCAGACAAGGTACCAATTTACTGAGTGTGTTATATGGGGAACTGAAGACTACGCATTTGTTAGAATCCTAAAAGAATTAATGGGTTCCCTTTGCTTTCTTCAACCTCCCCCTCCCCTCCTCTTCCCCCCGCCTTAGCTTTCTTTGATTTGATTTGATTTTCTTACTTAGCATAGTAAGTTACAAGTGAGTTTTTGGTTCCATTTTTGTAGTTTCGACAAATTGGTCGGATTTTTTGAGTTTGATTGGATTTTTGACCTTTTCAAGTTTTTGTTTTTGACTTCAAAAGACTTTTACTTCACTTTTCCAGATTTGGTTTTTAGCGTTTGGAAGCTGAGAAAAGGAAAACAAATCATAAATTTCTGATCTTAGAGTAATGGTAATTTACTTTGTAAACTGAAAATTTGAAACATCAGATTCAAAATCTGAAAAGTTTCTTTTAGTATACTTACCAATGGGTCAAAGCTTCTGTCAATTGATTTTTTTAACACTTCTCATTTATTAATTAAATTAAAATTTTCCTCACAAAATAAAAGAATTTTCAGTTAATTTGATGTTTCTATTCTAGAATTAAATTTCTTACACCTGTGCATGTTTGAATAGATAATCTGTCATTGAACTTAAGATTGCTTGCTTTCCTGACTTGATTATGCTTATGCTTAATTTTTGAAGCCTTTTTCTTTGATTGTCCTTGATTGGTTAAATTAAGTTTTAAAGGGTTCAACTTTATTGATTCTCTTCCAATTACAATCAGATAATATATATTTTTCAGTAGAAATATAACTGCAGATTCTACTTCTTGTCTGGTCTCTTACTACTACTTTTTCAAAAATTTATGTTCCTTTCATTTCAATTTTTTTCTGCTTTTCTGTTGCTGAATTGACTAATTTTCTAGAACTTTCTATGACTGCACAAAATCTGAACATAACTTTGATCTTGTCAATGGGACCTCTACACGTGAATAACAAGAAACAGAGGAAAAGATTGATAAAGCAAGAATCGATTTTAATCAGAAATGATAAAATTTTATTCATGGAATCTTCAATTATTTTATTGATTTCCCTTTTCTTGTTCTTGCTGTTTAAGCTCAAATATGTAAATAACTAAGTAACTGCGTTGAAATTTCAGGATTTTCCAGCAGGAAAAGTTACTGAAACTTCGCTAGAAGATGATGATTTAGTACAGGATACAGAGGACTCTGCAGATCCAGAGACTAACCCAAAAACACCTTCTATCAATGAAGAATCTGCAAAATCAAAGACTTCAAAGACAGAGAAAGAACAGAAAAATGGAACCAACACACAAGAGAAAACCCTCAAGAAACCTGATAAAATACTTCCTTGCCCACGATGTAATAGCATGGATACAAAATTTTGTTATTACAACAATTACAATATCAACCAACCCCGCCATTTCTGCAAAGCTTGTCAAAGATACTGGACTGCTGGTGGTACTATG
>CANXYC011356304.1:0-10728 GCA_948193065.1 Aleurites moluccanus
TATATATATATATATATTGGTTGGTTTGATTTATTCGGTTTTTTTTGAAGAAAATCAAACCGAATAGGAAACAAAAACTTAAAAAAATTAATCAAACAGACCGATTCAAATTGATTTGATTCGATTTGATTTAATTTTTTAATTAGATGCTGACATAGTAAAAAAAAAAAAAAGTTGTGTTAGTTTCGGCATCGACACTCTAACCGGATTTCGATTTCGTACTAAATTTGTCAAAAATTAAAAATATATATATAAAAGTACTAAAAATTTTAGTTCGTAATAAAATTATAATTTCAAAAATAATTCGTAATTTTTTTTTGCAATTAACCCTTTTATTTATCATAATTCTTGCAATAGTTATAAGAAAATAATGGCTGAATATATACATAAAAATGTGTTTTAAAAAATTCATTTGAAAAGGAACTTATAGTTTTGGTAGTCTTACAATTGATTTAAAGGTATTCATGATCAAATTTTTTTAAAAAAAATTTCATATATTTCTATGCATTAAATCATTTGTATAGTGAGTTTCATCCAACTCGAATTCAATATTTGATAATTAAAAAAAAAAATTAAACTCACAGTATATATATGAACAAGCTATAATTATTTGATGGTTTTTGTGGGCATCAAGTCCATGAAATTTAATTACTCGCTAAAATATAATTTAACGATAAATACATATCATTTGAATAATTATTCAGATTTAAATTTCCTCCCCTTTTAAATATTTAAAAAAAAATCATAATTTTTACTTGCAAATGTAATTTTAATTCATTCTCAATTAAAATTATTAAAAAATAAATAGAGAACTAAAAAAATAAAATATAATTTGAGAGCTAAAATGTGAGATTTTGTATACGAAACAATTCATTAATGCCGACAATCATATTCATACAATGAGGAAATGTCAAAAAAACTTTGGAAGTAATTAATATGGACTTTTGTGATCAACTTTGCTATAATTTACTGACCTTCCACTATATGTTTCTTTGAAGTCATTGTTCATTTGTCTATTTCTTGTTATTTGTATTGTAAAACACTACAATGTTAACCTAATATATACGTTTTCTGGACTGAGTATATACAAATAAATTAAAAGAAAAAACGATTAGTTACCCTTCAATCAATAAAGTTAATAATTTATGGATAAAATATAATTTAATTTCAAAATTTTGACACGAAAAACGGTTGAGTTTCAATATTTTGAAAAATTTATGATTATGTCTTTATATTTTGGCTCTGTCATCTAATAAGTCATTTTGTTTATTTTTTCTCATTTAGTTTATTTTTTTATTAATTTTTTTAATATAATTATTTTATAACAATATTTTATCTGAAATAACCGTTTAAAGATATTTACTAAAAAAATTGATATATATATTAGCAATTGTACCCAAAAATTATGTGTTAACATTCAAAAATTAAATTAAAAAGACATTTGATAGTTAATTTAATAGTAACTTTTCTCCTGTTAAGGCCCAAGTTTTTTATATAATCAAAAGATAATTATGACTGCCAAAATATTTAAAAATTAAATGATATGATATATAAAAAAATATGAAATAAAAGGTGAAATATATAAGATAATAAATAATCTAAATTAAAATAATTTAGCAAAGTTGGAAGAAATTTAAATAACTGACCAAACATTTATTATGGATCCACCAATAATTTAACTGAATGACTAGCTCATATTAATTTTTATCATTTATTTATTAATAGTTGGTAGCACATAGATGGAAAATTTTGAATTTTCACACTGTAAAATAATCAATCAACCATTTCTTATAATTACAAATACTTTACAACTATTTGTGTGTTGAATTTGACAATTCAAATCCAAGAACAAGAACATATATATATATATATTATCAAATCATATTCTTTCAAAATAAAATAAATAGTGAAACATCCCACGTATTAGGCAACACTCAAATCTTTTTTCAGATTGTATAAATTGAATCCAGCAACAAATTATCAAAGTACATGTATGATATATATATCACGAAGTGTGAGTAAATTAATATTAATATAGAATTAATAAATCAAAAGGCAAAGATACAGAAAAAGACAACCATGAAAGCAATTGTTACCTGTCATTTTGTGCTTTCAAAGCATGTGCCTTGAAATTGTATCATCTTCATTGGTCCCCCCATCTATCCATCTATGCATGCAACTTTCAATGTCACTTTGTCTTAAAAGACAACTCTCTTTAATTGCTTACTTTTTTTCTTCTTTTACTCTCTTCAGTAAAAACTCTCATATGGTAAGAAGTAAAAATAAAAAATAAAATCCAAAAAATAAAATCCAAAAAAAAATTAATCTGCACTAATTTGGCTTATTAGAGCAAATAATAATAATAATAAAATCACTTGTTCTTGATCTTTTCTTTGCCAAAAATTGAACTTAAGCCAAATAAATTCCCTGATGGAACATTTAAAGCAGGATTAACACGAATACTAGCATTGCCATAAGATCCATAATTCTTCTTCAATGGAGGCTTTTGATGATGACTAGTTATTGTTGTTGTTGACGATGAAGATGATTGTGACTTCAAGAAAGCTTGTTTATGGTGCTTATGATTATAATTAGAAGAGCTATCTTTTGAAACTGGTACCCTTTTCACACTATTATTATTATTATTAGGTACTGCAGACCCTGAAGAATTGCTTCTTGATAAAAGTGGCAATGGACATAAACTTCTTCCGTACCCACTTACGCAATTCAAACTACTACTTCTTTTAAACCGCCAAAATGACGACTTTGAATTGTTCTGTTTATTCTCTTCTACTGCTACTTGATCTTGATCTTCTTGCCGATAATTATGATGATGGTGATGACGACGATCACTTGCACTCTTGGCTGTCTCTTTCCTGTTTTCTTTCTTCCAAGTATTATTAATAGTACTGCTAATTGAAGTATCATCTTCGCTGCTGCTGCTAGGTGGATGGAAGGACTGATCATTGATTTGTTTGGTTGTTACCTTTTTCTTTATTTCTGTTGGAATAATTTTTCCATTAGAGAAAAGCTCGTCTGCTGATGATGAATCTTGATCGAAGCTTTTGCGAGTACAGAAATCAAAATTAATGCTACCTATTGAGTTTGATCGACGAGGGTGTTGTTCGACAGGAACAATATCAGAAAGACAAAGATCATGAGAAAATGAAATTCTTGGACTAAATCCAGTATTATTATTACTGTTATCTGAGCAGAGTTCAATTGCCATTTCTTGAATTTTTCTTTTTCAGAAACAAAGAGAAACATTCAAATAGAAGATCAAATGAAAAGAAAAAAACAATAGAAAAGCCATTAATAAGATTTAGAAATTAACCTAACAAAGACTGCATTTAAATATCAAGTAAATGGAGACAAAGACTACACTTAAAAAATCAAGAAAATGAAGAATACTGATGCATGAGAAAATCAAGAAAAATTATTGAAACTAAAAAGGTTGAAAACATGGGTTTTGGAGATAATTAAGGAGTTGTTGTGAAATAACTAAATGATTTTGAAGTAGAGATTTTGAGAGACCGAGTCTTCTAATAAGATGAATGAGAGTTCTTGTTTGTAATTTGTATGACAGAGAGAGAGAGAGAGAGACGTGAAGAGAGGTTTTAGGACAAAAAACAGGAGTGAATAGAGTTGCTTTTTGAATTGAATTTGATATTTCTCACATAATATAATAGTCATTTATGCACCGTATCTTCATGTGTTTTTTCATATTCCGACATATCTTTCATATTTCGTCACATCTGTAATTATATATCAATTGGATATGACATTGGTAAATATAAATCTGATACATGTATGAATCTATATTTGTTGGACTCTCAGTTCACTTATATTGTGCAAGTTAAGAGTCTAATAGAGATGGTGCAAGAGTTGAAAGATTTCATATAAAAATATAATAAATAGTTTGAATTAAAAAATTTCAAATAGAAATATAATAAATTATTACATCTTACCATCCAAAAACTGAACTTTTTAAATTAGATTTAGGTCCTGTTTGATTTAATTATTCGTAACATTTGTTATTGATAGTTGTTAGCTGGTAATTGGTGTCTGATAGTTGATAACTAATAACTGTTACTTAATAGCTAATTGTTACAGGTGTTTGATAAAATTATTATTAGTTATTAATTGTTATTGTGTTCAATGATCATTAAGAATAAATAATAATATTTACTTTTTTATTTAAATATTATTTTTATAGGATAATTTAATATTTTTAATTAAAAATTACCGAGTTTTTTCAAAAAAATTATGATTTGAAACTTTTGCAAATACCAATTGTTTGACTACCTAACAACTATTAATAACCCAATGTTATGATACAGTTGTTGGAAATAAAAAAATAATAAAAAAACAAATAGCTGCATAAAAATGTTTTACCTAACACCCACTTAAGGTTTTTCATATATGATTAATTATCTTAATTATTATTATTATTAACAAAGAACTTTGTTTTATTTCAATCAAGGATATGATTCACATTTTGTTGAGTGTCGAATAAAAAAGTATTAGGTTAAATATATTACTTATATAGATGTTATTATTTTGTTAATAAATTAAACTCTAATCAAAGTTAAATCTTATAAAAACTTATCATAGTTTGATTGATAAGATTTTTTTTTATTGATTGTTGTTCAATTTTTGAATCAATACCTAAAAGTAATTCTTCAATGTGAAAATCAAAATACCGTTATAATTAAGCTAATTCGAAAATATTTTTATTATATGAAAAGTTTAATCTTATAACTTGTAAACTTCTAGATAACTTCAATATTTTAAAGTTGAAGCTCATTTTCCTATTAAAAATTGTTTTGAATGTTAAATTTGTATAGATTTTAAATACAAAAATTTTTAAATAATATTTTTATAAAGTCAATTCTTAACTCTATTGCCAAACAAATTATAAATGTATAATATTCTTATAGAAGATATGGAATTCAAAATTTAAGTACCAAGTATTCTATTGGGCAAGTAAGCGTATTCACCATCACCGTATGTCTCGTTGACTAAGTTTGAACAATAATTATGTTAATTTTTCTAACAAGTATTTATTTCAAATAAAATATATTTATAAAATAATTATATTAGAGTAATATAAATAAATTAATATAAAAATAAATTGAATGAGAAAAAAGAAGAAATTTTAATAGAATTATATTTCATTACAGTAACTGCTTTTCACTTATTTATTTTATTTTTAAATTTTTGATTTAATATTATCTGAACTTTCAAATTTTAAGGCACTATTAAAAAAATCATAATTATATATCATGAATTAATTTTCTAATTTTTATATGAATGTTTTTATTATTTTATTTTGATTAATTAGCTTTGACTAAAAAATCAAAATCTTAATTTTTCTTTTTCAAAAGTAAATCTGATAAAAGAAGAGGAGGATTTAAATTTAAAATTTTAGCCAAGTGAGAGATACACTTATTATTAAATTAAATTTTATGATAATAAAATAATTTAAAAATTATTAAATTAAAATTTATTGAGATGAATTTTTCTAATAACTTTGACTAACTGAAAAGATAAAAATAATAATAGATCAGAGCACAAAACTTAGTTGAATCACAAGATGAAGCCAAAATTTGCATGGACTGAGTTATAAACTTGTAGTGAAGTACATGAATTTAACCATAAGAGTAAAAGATCTTTCATGGAGGACAGGTCCCTCCTACCTGTTTCTGAGTGCAAGTCAGTTACCCACACTGTGCTATATTATACCATAAATAAATACTTTAAGTTGTTTGCCATAGACGTACATAAAATTGATAAATATATTATGACATTCGATGGAAATTTTAATCCTCATTTATGATAGGACAGAAGCCCTTTTTTCACATAAAAATGTGTTAAGCTAAGTATGAATTTTTGTGGTACAAGATAATTATATTTACATTTTAAAAAATTTCCTAATTGCTACTCAGATTTTTTTTCCAAATTCAAATTCAAATTCAAATTCAAATTTGATTTTGATAAAATTTATACCATTTGATATTTTTATTAAGATATTATTATTTCAAACGACAAATTAATTTAGTGGTAAATTTATTATTATTATAAAAAATAAAGAAAATAGGTATTGTGAGAGTTGTTTCCATGTTATGGGTCTCACCCGATTTCAACCTGATATCAGACAATTTAAAAAAAAATGTATTATTGTTATGTATGTCCAACAATTATTCATTATTTATATTATTCCAATGGAAACAAAAACAAAACGTAAGAATATATTATGTAAATTATATGGATATATATATAAGAACTATGGCTGAAAATTATTTTATTGTGTTAAACATATATAATCAATTTTTTATATATATTAGAAAAGAAGAAATTCGAATATGAATATGATAAGTCAAAAATTATATTATTCTATTTTTAGGGAACCCATGATGTAGAGATGATGAAATAGAGTTTATAGACAGAGAAAAAATATATTAGGAGTTTTCCGAGGCTGACCTGATAGGGAGTTTCTGATACTTAAGTTTATTATTGAGGATAAAGAAACTTAAAGAAGGAAAAACTGGTCTCTCCCTGATTCTTAGAGAGAGTTTTTAGTGAAAGACATTACTTGATGAGTATATACTCTTCCCCTTTTTAGTGGTTCCACTAGCAAGGTAGTGGCATCCTAATGGCGGAGAGGATAGGTATCTAAATTGATGGGATAAGTCATCTTTTTTGTGTCAATTTTCTAATACCATATATATACTTATGTATTGTGGAGATATGGCATCTTTGGCGTGTCATGCTCACCTCCTTATTCTGACATGAGTTATATTTTTCCATGGTGAAGACCCCATTAGAGCTCCTCATCAGGAAATAGCCCAGCAAGTTGTTCGTATTTGAGCTGAAGGATATTTATGAGGGATAAAAATTACTTTGTTATCGAGCAGCTTGTATGTCTAGTATTCAAAGGAAATCGTAAGTAGTTAAAGAGCTCAAAGGCTAAGCCCATTTGACATGTTGATGAAATACTTTTTCCGTGGGCTTCTTCTATTTCAGCCTAATATGAGTCGATCATCCCTCATCAAAGGTCCCCCACTCCCTAGTTTGATACGAGAGTATTGAGAAACAAGTTAAGAGATTAGACAAATGATCTCAGCATGACGAGATTTATCCATATTGGATATAAAGGAGACAAATTGAGGGTTGATATAAGAGTAGATGTGGAGGCAGCTAGATGCTTGAAAGGAAATGTGAGCTTAAGAACTCAATATAAAGGTAGCTGAATGCTTGAATAGAGAGGCGAGCTGAGAATATCGATTTGAAGGTAGTTGGATGTCTAAATATATAGGTGAGCTGAGAGCTTAGTAATTAGAGAGGTGAGTTGAAAAGTTGATGCGGAGGAAGCTCGGTCACTAAATGGAAAAGAGAGTTGAGGAGCTTGGTATAGAGGTAGTCGGATGTCTTAATGGAGATGCGAAAGAGTTCAATGTGAAAGAAATCGGATACCTTAATGGAGATGCTAGCTAAATAAAGGCAGTTGAATGCCTTAATGATGATGCGAATTGAAGAACTTGATGTTAGTGGGCGATCCATACATATGGCTTGCCTATAAAACATTACAAATGATTATTGTTAATTATTGCCATACTGAAGCGTGGTCTTATAATTTCCAAAATCTTCAACTCTAGTCTTCAATGCCACTATATATGGACTTATAAATTCCAAACAACTTTAAGTCTTCCAAAGGTTATACAAATAGCATTGAATCTTCAATTATGAATAGTAAATGGACTTATAAATTATAAATAGTTTCAAGCTTTTAATGTTTTCGAGATTATTCATCTTTAGAGGTCTTTAAATAATATGTCTTATTGATAGAGGTCATTAAGAAAATTTGCCTCACATGAAGGTTTTATATAATATGTTGATAGAGGTTTTTAAAAATTCACCTAATGTACTTCACTGATGAAGGATTTAGATTTGACTCGCATTCTAATGGCGAAGAAAAGAGGTGTCTGAATTGATAGGACAAGCGTCATTTCTTATTTCAGTATTTGACACCATATATATACTTTTATATTGTAGAGAAGTGTCATCTTTGGCATGTCGTGCCCACTTTCTTATTTTGTCAAGAGTCATTTTTCTTTAGGATGAAGATCCACTAGAGTTCATCATCAGGAAAGAGTCCAATAAGCTACTCGTATTCAAGTTGAAAGATCTTTATGAGAGGTACAAGCTGCTTCGTTATCAAGCCGCTTATATGTCTCTAGTATTCAAAGGAGCTCATCAGTTTTTTTGGGTAGAAATCGAGGACTTGAACGAGCTTAATAACCAAATTCATTTGACATGTACATAAAATATTTTTTGTGGGATTCTTTTATTTTAGTCCAATAAGAATCAATCATTTTTATCTCTCATCAGAATCTATTGTTAAGATAGGATATATATTTATGTGCAATAATATATAATCAATTTGAAATTCGAATAATGCAGTAAAAATAAAGAGTAAAACCCTGAAATTTGATAGGATTAATTAGGTTATTAACCTCATTATACGATGAATAAAAGTTATGTGCATGATTATTATTTGTTTTCCTTATAATATTAATAATTCGTGGGTGGTAGCTATCACCTTCTAGATGCCATGGCTGAACCACCAAGACAAAAATGACCATTGTATTTGACTGAATTTGTCTAATAAGAAACAGGCAAAGCAGGCCTATGTCATCGACACTCAAAGGTCAAAATCACCCTGCTATTGCCTGCCAACAATTTCTAATTTTCTGGCCAAAATTATTTTTGTGTCTTCTCATCGTCGATTTCATGCTCTTGAAGGGATATATTGGAGATTAAAAAAAGTTTGATAATTAACAAATATATGAACAAATTTGACTTAATTAAAGTTTGTTTAGAGACTCTTAAAGCAGTCTTGATTATATAATCATGTCAGCAAGATTTTCAGTTGAACAAATCAATATATAGATTGTTCACAAGAAATGACCCACTTCTAATCAAACTATAATTATGAAATGGTTTCTTACTTTCTTTTTAGCTAGATGGATCAAGTTGTAATAAAGTTTTGTAAATAGCAACTGACCCCATTGATTAGTCATGATTCATGCATGCATGATATACTATGAGTTTTGCTTCTTCTTTTTTTTTTTTTCCTTAAATAAAAAATAATTTTTTATTCATAAAAAAAATACATCTTGAAAAAAATAATTGAAAAAATCACAATCAAGATAAATATAAAACTAATTTTACTCCTAAACTTTATTGATTAAGTTATCAAAATAATAGTATTCAACTCAATAGTTGTAATTCGCATATCAGTTAAAAATATTTTTCACTCGAAATTGATATTAAATCGTTTGATAAGTTTGATTGTTGAAAACCATATAAAAACTCTTTTCCATATTGAAGAAATAAATAAATTTTTATAAAGAAAAATAATTCTAACTTTCACAAATAAAAAACACATAAATAAAATAAATATAAATATAGATAAAAAAAATTAAATTAAATATTAAAATTTTATTTAAAATAACAATAAATAACTCAAGATAAAATATATACTACACTATTTTTATGTAATCGATATCAAGTAAAGACGATAGTGGATAAAAAAAAAAACAAAAGGTAATAGAATAAAAGGAGGAGAAGAAAGACAAAACAGAAAGAATGAGGTGGCGGGTAGGCTAAGAGATTATTGTTGCTGTATTGTGAGTTTTGCTTTTAAATCAAGTAAAATCAAGTGGAATCTAATTCTATATAATACTGAAATTTGATTTGATTAAAAAAATTGAGATTTCAAAAATTGATTAGTAAACACTGTTAGATTTTATTTTTGGCCCTCATAATTTATAATTATATATGTTAGTTTTAATAATTATTAAATATTAAATTTTATAGGTCAATGAAAAGGTATATTCTAAAGATTGTATAGTTTGGTGAAAAGTTATAATTCAAAAATTGCACACTTTGATAGAAAGGTGCTTCCTAATGTTAAATAATAATAAATATTTTCATTAATAAATTCACCACTGGATGTAGTAATGAATTAAAAAAAAAAAATACATTGTTGATCTATTATAATTTGTTGTATGTAGATATTGATATTCAAATAAATTTCTCCCTCTTATCCTTAATCTTTATATTGATTTTAAATAGAAAAAATCAAAAACCTTATGAAAATGGTTAAGAGAGATTCTATTTATAATTATAAACATTAGAAAATACCTTTTCATCAAAGTGTGCAACATTTGGAATATAATTTTTCACCAAATTATACAACCTTTAGAACATACATTTCCATTGACCTATAGAATTTAATACTTAATAATTATTAAAACTAACATATATTTGTAGCATGCTTTGAGGCTACTATTCATGGTTTATGGTTGCGAAACTTTATTTCAGGACTTGAAATTGTTGACAGTATTACCAAGCCGCTGAAAATTTATTGTGATAATGCCGCAACAGTCTTCTTTTCTAAAAATGACAAGTATTTAAAAGGTGCTAAACACATGGAATTGAAATACTTTGCAATAAAAGAAGAAGTTCAGAAACAAAGTGTGTTAATTGAACATATTAGCACTAATTTTATGATTGCAGATCCGTTGTTGCGACTTTGCGGTACTGCAAGTATACAGGTCGCGTGGCAAGTAATAGTGATAAGTAAGTATCGTTCCCACGAGGAAGGGGATATCAACGAATCACTCCTAATTATTGCTATTATTTGGAAAATAATAAGGTTGG
>CANXYC011356369.1:0-26287 GCA_948193065.1 Aleurites moluccanus
ATTTTATGAGCAATCTCTAAGTTTTTTTATAGATATATATATATATATATATATATATATATATATATATATATATATATATATATATATATATATATATAATGTAAATGACTTAATCAACCTTCTTGGATCAAGTTCATATGCTTCTTACTTGTTAAACCCGATTCGAATGATGATATATGTTGATGGTCTTGCGACCAATATGCTTCTTATGAGATTGAGACCATATGACCCTATGGATAGAATGCTCTTCCCAATGAGAGTAAATTCATTGGTCCATTGTGCACTTTGGGAGCCTAGCTGATAGGGTTTTTATCAGGGTTCCACCTAGAGGGGACCATGAGCTCTAGGCGTATGCCTGACCAAGCATGCGTTCACGTTAAGGTAGCAAGGCTACTGTTACGTATGTTATGACATGAGATTATTTCTATCATATGAGATTTGATAATGCCATTTTTTGTGGGCATTGTATGTTCTAAATAAGAACCATGATTTGATTTGTGATATGATTTGATAGTGCTACTTATTATAAGCACTCATGTTCCTTCAAGTAAAAGCTTGTGATTCTTTCATACCCATATATATAAATATATGTCCATGATTATAATTTGATATTCAGACTCTTGATTTAAGATATTCATATCTTACTGAGTTGAAGGCTCACTCTTCTTCTATGGATTTCAGGTGATAGCATAGCTCGTGAGGGAGCTAATAGAGAAGATCAAGCTTCTTGATTCATTCTTCCAAGAAGCCTTCATTATAAATATTTTGACATATGATTTTGTATATTCATTATATGGTATTATGACACAATATGTATTGGGAGTATACTCTAGAGTTTCGTAGTTAGTCATTTGAGGATGATAATGTTTTGATGTATGAATTGTTACGTTTTGGATACTCTTGTTCCTTAGTGATGTGAGATGCATCTTTTGATGAGTAAGGAACAAGAGAAAGCTATGAAATTATAATGGTAAAGATATGATTGATATTTAATTGAATTTATAGAAATGATCATTGTATGATATTATATAATGTTTATAATTGATATAATTGTGTATGAGATTCATGATATGTGAGTTCTACGGGTTTATAGTGGCCTTAAGCTTACCTTTACCCTAGTACCGTCGCACCACTGGAGACGGGTGTGACAATAATGGTCAATGAGACAATCAATATTCCAATTATTTTCAATTGATTAAAAGGAATAGCAATGGATGGTTTGCAATAATGACACATTTTCAATCTGTATATAGAAGCAGAGGCTACAGTTGGTAGCATGCTTATCACTCATACAGCTGATCAGATTGTATGGCTGAGAACACCCCTCTCAGCTAGGATTTTTTGTATAATCTCATTGTGCACAACGCCTGATACAATTGTTATCCTACTCTATCAAGTGAGTAGGCCTGTCCTTAGCATATTAGGTTTGCATCCAATTCAAGATTCACAATTGGTATTGAAAAGAAGTTCTATAGTCAATCATTTTTTAAGGTTACAATAAGTATTCATCCAATAATTAGAGTTTCGATTATTCAAGGATTCAAAGCAATGAAATATTAACAAATAGCATTTGGATTCAAATTCAAGTAAAATGACATATATGCATAATCACCTTTACAATTCTAGCTCCAAAAACTTAACCTTCCACTCTAACACAAGTAAAATGTATGATCCAATAACTTTTCTTCTTTATCTTTGTCTTTTGAAGCTACAAGAGTAACTAGATAGTTGTAATACTCAATTTACATTAATTCCATGTAATGTGAATCAAATTGTAACTATCCCTTTCAATTTTCTATAATTTGGTTTCTGGCAGCCTAGTTACTTTTGTTAATATTTCTAGTTATACTTATCCAATTGCTTCAATTATTTTTGATAATTAAACTAAACATATGAGAATTTAACATACTAAAAATTCATATTTTTCTGGATACTACACAAATTATGGTAAATTTTTTATATTTGCCCTGCATCTTGAAATCTGTCCTACAAATCCTACCCAAGCAACCTCTACTATTTTATACATATCTCAACATTTAGATGTCAAAATGATGTTTTGTTTTCATTAAAATTTAGCTAAGACATAAGAAAACATATTTTATGTTTTGAGTTTTCTCTGATTTTGAACTTAAAGTACTAAAAAATGTAAAATATTATAGGGTTTCTCACTTAAAATCCTAACCCGAGTTAGTCTTACTCAATATCCCATATCTCTCAATACAGCACAAAATTAGCAAAAATTCCTTAAATATATATTATACACATGTATATATACAACTTTCATGTTTTGTGAATTTCCAAATTCCCATTTCAAGGGTACGAAATCCAGTCTCAAAATTCTGTCCATACACAGGAATTTCAAAATTTTCAAGGATTTGCCTCTAATATAACTTTCTGTCTCCAATTAAACCTCTAAACTATCAATAAAACTCATTTACTCAAATTATAGAGCTAGTTTACGATTTTACCTCTTGAAACCTTGGACAAAATTTTCCTTAAATCTCCAACAATTTTGAAGAATTTAGAGATGAAGATATGAAAATTGATAAAGATAGAGAGTGGTATGAATGAGTGAGATGAATCAAAAATTTTGAGAAAGAAATGGTGAAAAATTTAGCCAAAGCTTGGGGAAGAAAATGAAGATGAAAATTTTCTTTTTAATTATAATTATTTATAGACTTTTATAACCAATTATAAATTTAGAAAAATAAAATTTAAGAAAAAGAAAAGAAAAATGTATATACTCTATTTTATATCTAAGTTAATTTTGTTAAAATTAAACAAATTATTTTTTGGTGAAAATTCTTCCACTTGGCTGGCAACTTTGCTCTAATTATTTATTTATTGGTCAAATTATCTTTTTGACCTACACTTCTTAAAATTTATAAAATTATTATTTTCTTTTTCTTATTCTTTTATATCTTTTACTTCTCTATTAAAGCATTTAGATTTTATTAATTTCATCCAATTCTATTTTTAATTTATCCATTATTCATCCAAATTTAGGTGTATGATGAAAAATTAGACAAAATAATGTTTTAGAATTTATTAAAAATAGAACATCGAAGGGTATTTAACTTAGACTTTTCTTTTAAGTCTTTTAACTGATTTAATTAATTAGCACTCTTTTCCACTTCTTTTAATCCCCTAATTATTTTTCTCACGATGCTAAGTCCTCTAATTTAGGTATTTCATAATTGTTTCTAACTAATGAACTTACTAAATTTTATAAAAATTTAACTACCAATACTCATTTCGTAAAATTATCCTTAATCATTTTAGAATTTAATTAGGTTATTACATTCTATCCCCTTTAAAATAAATTCGTTCTCGAATTTAAAATTATACTAACCTTAAACAATGAACAGATGGGAATATTTCTGCCGCATGTCAAATTCGCTTTCCCAAGTGCAATCTTCGACTCCATAATTCTTCCATTGCACTTTCACCATTGATATCTCTTTATTTCTTAACCACCTCACTTTCCGATCAACAATTTTGTCTAGAAATTCCTTATATGACAGATTCTCATCTACTTCAATACTCTGAGTTGGATTGACATGAGAAGGATCTGACAAACATTTCCTTAATATGGATACATGAAAAATAGGATGCACGTTACTTAAACTCAGAGGAAGAGCTAAGCGATAGCATGCATTCCCAACTCTATTTAGTATCTCAAATGGCCCTAGATATCTTGGTGACAATTTCCCTTTCTTTCCCAACCTTATTACTCCTTTCATTGGGGAAAATTTTAGAAATAGATGATCACCAATAGCAAATTGTACATCATTTCTCTTCGAATCTGTATAACTTTTCTACCAATTAAAGGTTGTCTTCATTCGTTCCTTGATCAGTGACACTTTTTCCATAGTCTCTCGGATTAAATCTGGACCCTCCAAATGCTTATCTCCAGGTTTTACCTAACATACAAGTGATCTACATTTGCATCTATATAAGGCTTCATAAGGTGTCATACCAATAGTGGAGTGATAACTGTTATTGTAAGCAAATTCCACTAATGGTAGGTACCTATCCCAATTTCCATCAAAATCTAACACACAAAACTATAGCATATCCTCTAGAGTTTGAGTAGTCCGCTTAGATTGACCATCTGTTTGTGGATGGAAGGCAGTACTAAAGTTTAATTGAGTCCCCAACGCTTCTTAAAATTTCTACCAAAATCAGGATGTGAACTGTGCACCTTTATCCGATATGATGGATATTGGTACCCCATGCAACCGTATAATCTTATCAACATACAATTGAGCATACTGTGTTGCTGTATAGGTGGACTTTACTTCTAAAAAATGGGCTGATTTTGTGATTCTATTAACAATCACCCAAATAGAATCATAGCCCTTAGATGTCCGAGGCAAGCCCACTATGAAATCCATAGTCACCTGTTCCCACTTCCATTATGGCAATTCAATCTCCTATAACAAATTCGATGGCTTTTGACATTCAAACTTAACTTATTGACAAGATAAATATTTAGACACATATTCTGCTATCTACTTCTTCATTCCAAGCCACCAATAGATTTCTCTCACATTTTGATACATTGTAGTGGTTCAAGGATGGACATTATAAGGTGCAAGATGAAATTCATCCAAAATCTTTTCCCGAATCCTGTTCACATCAGGAACACATAACCGATCACCCAATTTTAGCACCGTATTATCTATCCGGAACTTAGAAGTTTTTCCTACTTGAACATCTTCTTTCAACTTCACTAATTGAGAATATGCATCATGTGAGGCTTTAATCTCATCAATCAATATAGGCCTCACTTGAAACTAGGCAATCAATGTTGAGGAATCAGATATTTACAGCTGCACACCTATATCAAACAACTCTTTTAACCCTTTCACAATTGGCCTTATGTGAATTGCAATATGTGATAAGCTGCCTATCGATTTACAACTTAAAGCACTGCAACTATATTTGCTTTCTTCGGATGGTAAAGAATTTGACAATCATAGTCTTTCACTAATTCCACCCATCTTTTTTGTCGTAAATTTAAATCTTTATTCTGCAGAATGTACTGAAGGCTTTTATGATCTATATAGATCTCACACTTTTCACCGTATAAATAATGTCTCCAGATTTTCAAGGCAAAAACCACAACAGTCATTTTCAAATCATGGGTGGGGTAATTCAACTTATGTCTTTTCAATTGTCAGGAAGCATAAGCAATTACCTTCCCATTTTGCATTAACACACAACCCAAACCCACTCTGTAAGCATCACAATACACAGAAAATCCTTCCATTCCAGATGCAATGCAAGTACCGGAGCAGTAGTGAGACATGTCTTGAGTTTCTAAAAACTCTCCTCATAAGAATCATCCTGCTGGAATTTAACTTGCTTCCTAGTCAATTTGGTTAGTAGTGTAACTATCTTGGAGAAATCTTTAATAAATCTCCTATAGTAAACCGCCATTCCAAGAAAACTTCGGATTTCTGTAACATTCGTCGGTCGAGGCCAATTTGCAACTGCTTTTACTTTCTTATGATCAACTTTAATCCCATCTTTACCAATAACATGTCCTAGGAAACACACTTCATCCAACCAAAACTCACATTTTGATAGCTTGGCATATAATTTGTGTTCCCTCAATGTCTGCAATACAGACGTCAGGTGTTCTTCATGCTCTTCCTAACTCTTGGAATAGACAAGTATATCATCTATGAACATGATAACAAATCTATCCAAGAAAAGTTTGAACACCCGGTTCATTAAATCCATAAATGTTGTAGGAGCATTAGTTAACCCAAATAGCAGCACCAAGAACTCATAATTCCCATATTGGGTTCAGAAAGTTGTCTTCAATACATCTTCTTTTCGAATTTTCAATTGATGATAGCCTGATCGAAGATCAATTTTTGAAAAATGACTAGCTCCCTACAACTGATCAAAGAGATCATCGATTCTAGGCCAATGATATTTACTCTTTACAATCACTTTATTTAACTGCATGTAGTCAATACACGTACGGAGCGTTCCATCCTTCTTCTTCATAAATAAAACAGGTGCTCCCTACGGTGAACTACTAGACCGAGTAAAGCCTTTATCCAATAACTCATGCAACTGCACCTTCAAATCTTTCAACTCAGTAGGTGCCATCTGATAAGGCGGAATAAAAAATTGGATCAATCCTTGGATACACATCAATCTCAAATTCAATTTCTCGCTCTGGTGGTAATCCGGGCAAGTCTTCAGGAAACACATCCGGGAACTCATTTACTATTAAAATCTGGTCCAACCCCTTATCATTCATATGAGTATCAACTACATTAGCCAAGTATCTTTGGCATTCCTTCCTTAGAAGTCTCTTTACTGGAGTAGCAGAAATTGTGCAGGCTAAACTGCTCTCTTTTTCACCCTAAAAGTCAAAGACTGGATGCCTTTCAATTCTGAACTCTACTTTCTTCCCAAAACAATCAATGGTAGCACAATGCATTGACAACCAATCCATTCCCAAAATTACATCCATTTCCAGCACAAGCAATTCTATCAAGGTCACAGGAAATTCTCTTCCATTAATCTCTACTATACAATCACTATACTCACGATCCACCATTACTGTTTTACTTAAGGGGATAGAAATATCTAAGGATGTTTGCATTTCTCTACTACCCTTTCCCATTTTTTTTTTTTGCAAAAGATGATGACACAAAAGAATGCGTAGTGCCCGAATCAAAAAATACATTAGCTAATTCATGTTGAATAAAAACTGTACCTCCCACAGTGGTGTTTGATGATCAGGCCTCCTGCTGATTGAGGGCGAACACTATGCCCTGACCTCTGGCAGCTGGTAGCTGAGATGAGCTCTGTACTGGACCTTGTCTTCTACCTCTGCCTGTAGGTGCTCTAGAAGTGCCTTGATTCTGCTGAATAGTAGGCTATGAAGTTGATGATGCTCCCTACTGAGTTATGATGATGAGACAGTCTTTAATAAAATGGCCTTGCTGGCTCCTGTCTCCCATCTACAAACACCGGGATGTCTCCTGCCACACTTAGTACAAGCAGGTATAGCCTATGATGACTGATTTGCTATGGATACATTAGCAGATACTTGTGGAGCTGATGAAGTTGCCTCATATCTAGATTGTCCTCTACCAATACTAACAGCTGGCTGGCTCTGTGGAGGTCTATAAATACTCTCAGCAGGTCTGGACTATATACTCTGCCCCTAGTTCTCTTTTGACTTATCTGACCTTTGTTACCCCCATTCCTTCCTTGCTCCCTTTTTGCTCTTTCTTCTTTATATTTCAACTCCTTATCAATCAACTTTGTCAAAGATGTGAACTCGACAGCCAATAAGGCATTATGCAGGGATGCATGCAATCCTCTCTTGAAACGGCTAATCTCTGTAGCCTCATCCAGAACAATCTTCATTGCATACTTCACCAATCTCTAAAACTCATCAGCATATTCTTGTACACTCATACTGCCTTGCTATAATCTTTCAAACTGAACCATCCTTCTGTCTTTCTCTTCCTCAGTAAGAAACTCATTCATCAATAATTGCTTGAATTCTTTCCAACTCGGAGGATTATCACTATACAATCTGCCTTCTATATGCCTTTAAAACCAAGTCCAAGCTTTATTCTTCAGTAATAACCCAATCAACTCAATAGCCCGAGCATCGAAACAGGGTAGTCTTATCACAACTTTCTCTACTTGCTTTAGGAAATCACTAGGCTCATCTCCCTGCTCACCTCTAAATTCAGGCAGTCCCAGCTTAAAGACAATTGAACATAGAAACACCACCCTCATCAATAGCTCTCTGAGCTTCACGTCTAATCACAGGCCTCGAAGGAGGTACCATAGGTGGAAAATGAACAAGCTTTAGTGCCGGTGTTGGAACTAGTGCAGGTGCAGGTTCTTGTCTTCCCTTTCTCAATTCTTCTATTTGTCTTCTCAACTCTTCATTTTATCTCATCAACTGCTCATTTACCAATCCCACATGTTCATTTATTTCTTCTCCTTCCACATCCATTCTTCTTCTCACAGGTGGCGGTTCCATAAATTTAGCTCCTTCTGGTGATATATTAGAAGCTACATCATCCTCTAATCGTCTACCAAATAGAAGGGAACCCCGTTTGACTAGCTCTGGTCAAGCTACTCCCTGACCTTTGCCTCATCCTCTAGGTGACATTTACTATGACAATCAGAAGGAACAATTATTAGTTAACGATACACAGATAAACACACATAACAGATAACTTACAATTGATGATACAAGAATTCCTATTGCTCCAAGGTTCACTTACATCTTATGACACATATACGTTATTAATTATGTTTTAATTTAATATTTGTTTTGATACCAACTTTGTCACATCCTTCACTTCAGGAGTTGTCACATCCTTCAATTCAGGAGATATGACAGTCCTAGAGAATGGGAAAGCGTAAGGCCACCTAATCTAGTAGAACCCAAATTAATAATTTTACAGAAATTTTTTGGCAAAGTTTCCTTTATTTGTACACCTATTACTCAGGACCATATCCCTCTCTTCAACAAATTTCAATACACAACCTGCAGAAAAGATTACACTTCCAATAATCCCATCCTTATACCTTTAACTTCATAAGCAAATTTTTCATCTATAAAACTTTGATAAATCCCAAGTCATTGTTCGCAATATCAACACTAATTATATTCATTAGGTTATTACCATCTTATATATAACTAGTAATCATCATTTATTTAGCATTTAATATTATTTACATAATCAACTGTTACTTAATTCTTTACAAACCATGGAGCATTTAAGATCTAAAACTAAAAAAAATGGAGACTATACATAGATATGATTGGTTCATAGTAGAAGAAAGGCGGAAGCTGGATCCTCACCATTCTATCGATCCTCTGAAGAAAAAAAATTAAACCACTAAAGGGTGAGATAACTCTCAGTGAGTAATGTATATATGTCACTTCACTTGTGAGGCTAAGTTTAGAAAAGTAGCACACAAGAGAAGTGATAAGTTCATAAAATAAAAGTTACAAAATAAATGAACAATAAAGATAATCAAACAGATTAGCCATTGGAAATGTATAGCAATAAAGTAATGAAACAATGGTCAATGAGACAATCAATATTCCATATATTTTAAATTGATCAAAAGGAATAGCAATGGATGGTTTGCAATAATGACAGATTTTCAATATGTATATAGAAGCAGAGGCTACAGCTGGTAGCATGCTTATCACTCATATAGCTGATCAGACTGTATGACTGAGAATACCCCTCCCAGCTGGGGTCTTCTGTATAATCTCATTGTGCAAAACACCTGATATAATTGTTATCTTACTCTATCAGGTGAGTAGGCCTGTCATTAGCATATTAGATTTGGATCCAATTCAAGGTTCACAATTGGCATTGAAAAGAACTTCCATAGTCAATCATTTTCAAGGTTACAATAAGCATTCATCCAATAATTAGGTTTTCCATTATTCAAGGATTCAAAGCAATGAAACATTAACAAATATCATTTGGATTCAAATTCAAGTAAAATGACATATATACATATTCACCTTTATAATTCTAGCTCCAAAAACTTAACTTTCCACTCTAACACAAGTAAAAGGAATGATCCAATGGCTCTTCTTCTTTATCTTTGTCTTTTGAAGCTACAAAAGTAATTAGATAGTTTTAATACTTAATTCACTTTAATTTCATATAATGTGAATCAAATTGTAACTATCCCTTTCAATTTTCTATAATTTTGTTTCTGGCAGCCTAATTACTTTTGTTAATATTTCTAGTTATACTTATCCAATTGCTTCAATTCTTTTTGATAATTAAAATAGACATATGAGACTTTAACATACTAAAAATTCAGTTTTTTCTGGGTACTACATGAATTATAGTGAATTTTCTATATCTGCCCTGTATCTTGAAATCTGTCCTGCAATTCCTACCAAAGCAATCTCTACTGTTTTATTTATATCTCAATATGTAGATGTCAAAATGATATTTTGTTTAGATAAGACATAATGAAACATTTTTTATGTTTTGAGTTTTCTCTGATTTTGAGCTTAAGGTACTCAAAAATGTAAAATATAGTAGGGTTTCTCACTCAAAATCCTAACTAAAGTTAGTCTTGCTCAATGTCCCATATCTCTCAATACAACACAAAATTAGCAAAACTTCCTTAAATACATATATTCTACACATGTGTATCTACAACTTCTATGTTTTGTGAATTTCCAAATTCTCATTTTAAAGGCACGAAACCAGTCTCAAAATTTTGTCCAGACACATAAATTTTAAAATTTTCAAGGATTTGCCTCTAATATAACTTTTTTTCTCCAATTAAACCTCTAAAGTACCAATAAAACTCATTAACTCAAATTATAGAGCTAGTTTAAGATTTTACCTCTTGAAGTATTGGGCAAAATTTTCCTTAAATCTCCAACAATTTTGAAGAATTTAGAGATGGAGATATGAAAATTGATGAAAATAGAGAATCGTCTAAATGAGTGAGATGAAGCAAAATTTTTGAGATAAAAATAGTGAAAATTGCAGCTAAAGTTTGGGGAAGTAGAGGAATATGAAATTTTTTATTTTAATTCTAATTAGTTATAGACTGTTATAACCAATTATAAATTTAGAAAAATAAAATTTAAGAAAAAAAAAAGAAAAATGTATATACTCTATTTTATATCTAAGTTAATTTTGTTAAAATTAAACAAATTATTTTTTGGTGAAACTTCTTCCATTTGGCTCGTCACTTTGCTCCAATTATTTATTTATTTTTATTTATTTATTCGTCAAATTATCTTTTTGATCTACACTTCTTAAAATTTATAAAATTATCATCTTCTTCTTCTTCTTCTTATATCTCTTTCACTTCTCTATTAAAACATCTAGATTTTATTAATTTCATCCGATTCTATTTTTAATTTATTCATTATTCATCCGATTTTAGGTATGTGATTAAAAATTAGATAAAAAAATACTTTAAAATTTATTAAAAATCGAATACCAAGCTTAAATCTAGTAGTTAACCTTAACACTGATCCTCCATTATCTACAATACTAGCACCTCCAATTCGAACCCAACCATTGCAACTTAGGGCCACTACAATGCAAAGACGTCAAGTTAATCTTGCTCTGACAACCAAATCTTCTTCTTCTCCTCTATTACTAAATTATCTCCATATAGAACCTAACACATATTCTCAAGCTAAACGACACTAAGAATGGCAACTGACATGGCCAGTGAAATCAAAGCTCTCCTCGACAATCAAACCTGGACATTGGTTCCCCATCCTTGAGATAAGAATGTAGTTGGTAACAAGTGGGTCTTTCGTATTAAGCGGCATTCTGATGGATCAATTGAACACTACAAAGCTCGTCTAGTTGCCAAGGGCTACAATAAAAAATCTGGGATTGATTATCATGACACCTTTAGTCCCGTTATCAACGCAACGACAATTAGATTGATCATTGCTTATGCTACAATGCAAAAATGGCCGATGCGACAACTTGATGTCACCAGCGCTTTTCTTTATGGCAACCTGAATGAAGATGTTTACATGGACCAGAAGCAGGGGTTCATTGATTATACTCACCCAGAATATGTCTGTAAACTTAATTGATCAATATATAGACTCAAACATGCCCCCCTGCTTGGTTTCACCGATTACTCACATTTCTTGTTGGTTTGGGGTTTCAAGCATCAAAGGCTGACACATCATTATTTATATATATTGCTGGTTCTGATAAAATTTTTGTGTTGATCTATGTTGATGACATTATTGTTACCGGCTCTTCTTCCAAATCAATTGATAATTTTATTCGAAATTTACAATATGAATTTCCAGTCAAGGATCTTGGTGCCTTACAATATTTTCTTGGAGTTGAAGCACAACATATGCCAAATGGGGTGTTGCTCAAGCAACAAAAATATATCGCTGATTTATCCAACGTGCAGGTATGGAGAATACAAACACTTGTCTCAAACTAATGGCAACTGACCCACCACTCTCAAAAACCAGCGGCACTCCTTTGCAGGATGGTAAAATTTATTGTAAGATTGTGGGGGCCCTTCAATATGTGACAATGACCAGACCAGATATAGCCTTCTCTGTAAACAAACTCTGTCAATACACGCACTCCCCAACTAATGAGCATTGGAAAATGGTGAAGCAGCTACTCCATTATTTGAGTCTTACTAAAACCCATGGCTTATTCTTTACTACAGACTCATCATGTTGTCTTCAGAGTTTCACCGACAATGACTGGGGGGTTGTTCTAATGACCGACGGTCTACAAATGGATATGCCATATACTTAGGGAGTTCTCTTATCTTATGGACAACAAAGAATCAACCAATGATTGCAAGGTCTTCTAGTGAAAGTGAGTATAAAGCAATTGCAAACACTACAGTAGAGCTTCTTTGGATACAATCATTGCTTTTCAAGCTAAAACTTCAATGTACAGCTCCAGCAAGGCTTTGGTGTGATAATATTGGAGCCATTTATGACATCCAATCTAATTTTTCATGCTCGTACAAAACACATTGAATTGGATTATCATTTTGTTTGTGAACAGCTAAAAAAAGGTAATATAAAAATTGGATTCATATCCACATCATATCAAGTTGCAGACATTTTTACCAAGCCACTTGATGTTCGCCGTTTTCAATTTATACGGCATAAGCTCCGCCTGAACTCTGCTCCACCATTGGCTTGCGAGGGATGTAACAAATAATAAATATTTTGATCTGATTAGTTTATGTTTAGCCATATCTACTTACAGCTGTTGTATTTATCTAGTTGATATACGCTTGTATAAATACTTTAACAGTAAATGAATACTTTCCAACTTAACATTGCACATGATGGTCCTGTAACAGCCATCACTTCTTGTATGGAGATCACTTCTTGTATGGAGTTAAGCTTCCCTACCATAGTTTCTTGCTCAACAAACTGCACTTGTAAGCTAAGGAGCCTTTCAGAAGGAATAAACCTGCACATAGTCTCAGTCGTATGTGTGATTTCAGGTATCGCATTCGACCCAACATAAGCGGAATTTTATGTTGCAGGATTGGATGGTTCGATTTACAAGGGATATCTGAAGGTTGGAAGCAGAAAGGAAGCGAGTTGGAGTCAGGAATTGATCACATGTGCTGTAATGCACAGTGGAGGAGTCAGGAATTGGTCACATGGGCCGTAATGCACAGTGGAGCTGTCGTATTGGTAGTGGTTGTCAATGAGGGAAAGTATTTGGTATCTGCCGCAGAAGATGGACGTTTGTGAGTATGGAAAATAGCGAGAGGGCAGGTAATTATGGTTCTTGGTAATAACATGGAAGGTATTAGTAATCTAGTGGTGGTTAGGGGGATTGGTGAAAGGGTACAATGGAGCTAGAGCAAACAATGAAATTGGTGACATAGTTATCAGGCAAAGAACTTGGCTTGAGACTCATAAAGATACAGTGAATATAGAAGATGCTCTGCCAGTGGTAGCAAATGATGGAAGAAAAGCCATTTACATGCTTGAGTCTGCAATTGGAGAGTATGAGAGGCTTTTAGAGCTCATTCTCAAGGAGTCCCAAGGGCAGCACTAGCAAGATTGGTGAAAAAGATGACGTGTAAACAAATACAAATAAATAGAAACATAAAATTCTTGGAAGGGCCTTCAAGAAGAATGCAAATACAAAGCAATTACTTGTTTGCATCATTAAATTCGCTAGCAAATATAAAACATTCTTCTGGAGCACTTATTTAAATTTTAACTATCTGAACTGCATATCTACAAACTTGAAAATCCATACTTTCCACCAGCAAATCTTTTGCCATAAGATGAGGCCCTGGTGATGAAATTGTTCATCAGTTTTGATAGAGGAATTAACGTCATCTAATAAGAATAATACAGATAAATGGAGAAGTTTTGGATCTTAAAACATTGAGGAATGTTATGTGCAGAACTAGACAAATTACTTGACGATTCCTCTGCTAGTCAACTCTGTGGATAAAAACTGAAATCTTCAATCTACAACAGGAATGATGTCCCTGTATACCTGGCAGTCTGTCGAGGGGAGATCTTTGTTTGAACAAAACCACAGAATGGATGCCACTACCAGAAGTCAAACAAAGCAAAATGCCTTACCTATGTCCCTCGCCATACTTTCTCCAATGATAAAATGAATATACTACTAGATAATGTTCATGCCGATGAATGAAATATCACAACATCTGCGCAGCTAGTGTAAGTTTATGGATTTACAGATGCAAGTTTAGGAGGATAACTTGCTGCATTAGGACTGCTAAAATGCTACCCATAGATATGTTAAGGACATTGACAGCATCGTTGTTAAGCTGCATAACAAGGCAAAAAACATAATATAAGTTATTACAGCAATAATAACGCAATATCCTCTCAGAATGTAGCCCACACCGTAAACCCAGGACTGAAATTCAGCTCAACCAACATACAGAAAAACTGAAATGCTGTGAAATAGAATTGCAGAAAATTAGCATGCTAACTCACTATGGACAATTATCCATACATTTGCAGAATATCACAGACTAAATTTTCATTTTTTTCTCAATCTAGATTTCTAATGGAGGATCCATGGAGGTACTTATTAAGTCATAATTTCCAGATAAGGCATGCCTCAATCTCTCAGACCGTTCAACCACTATGGACAATTATCCATAAATTTGCAGAATATCTAAGACTAAATTTTATTTTTCTCAATCTAGATTTCTAATGAAGAGTCCATGGAGGTACTTATTAAGTCATAATTTCCAGATAAGGCATGCCTCAATCTCTCAGACTGTTCACCACTTGATTCGTCAAATAGGTTGCATGCCTAAAGAGTGCATATCCATTAAGTCATTCCGAAACTAACCAGATGATTAAATAATCTAAGTTCTAGGCTAATTGATTAGAACAGTCTAGCCAATCCAGCCCAAAACACTCGTTACTACAAAATGATGAGAATCACTAAGAAAACATTTGATTGATATATTGTAAATGAAGTAAACATAAAAATGCTTCCCTACCCATCGAAATCCTTCCTTTTCTTGGAGTGAAGCACCTATTATGCTCTCACCAACATTAGCAATCTGGGAAGCTATCACACAAATAGCTGCTTCAGAAGCACGTATCTGAAGCACATAAAGAAAGAAAAGCGAAAAAAAAAAAATTGATTAGAACCCGTCAATCTCATATCAAAATATCAAGGCATGGGTTTGAAGACTTGCAAACAAATAATATGAAGAAAAATATAACTAAAAAATGATATCAGAATGGTTTCCATCTAGCTAAGTAGAGTCTCTTAAAAACAATTTCTGTAGCACAGCCCTTGAATCAATGTGGATTTGGATATATAGCTTGATGCCTAATATAGAACCAAACGATAACATTAATTTATACAGAATAACTTAAAGAGTACTAATACCAAAATCCAGTTCAGAAGTTATCCACAAGTCAGTATCAATTGTACTAGAAGATATACATCTTTCTGTTTGCCTTCAGTGAATAATTTATTAATTTGAGGCAAATATGCAAAGAAGGAACAATTGATCCTTAATGGGGTTGGCCTTAAGAATCATAATAACCCATCAGAAAAATAATAAATATGGAGGCAAAAAAATAATAAATATGGAGGCAAAAGATCAACTCATCTATTTCTCAGAAGAAACCATATCTTAAACTACAAGGAGAACTGTGAAGTATTATCTGTTACCAAAAACAGGATTTATTCCACAAAATTCTAGGTTTCTTCTCATTTATTGTCTGGTCATTCCCATTCCTCCCCAAGTTTGTCGATAATAGGCATGAGTTTGTACTTTTGAACTTCAAAATAAAGCAGAACATAGGTAGATAATTCTGTTCCTAAAAGTGCCTTGTACCAATTTCCAATCCCACCCAAAAATATCAGCATCAAACCCTCTACACTGTGTACACAACATAGTCCTGCAGAAAAATAAAAGATCCTACATACAAAGTTTTCATTTGTGTTACTCCAAGTCATTTTTTTTAGCGAACTTCTCACAAATCAATCAATAGTGGGTAAAACACTACTTTATACATCAAATGGCAATTGTAATTAGTAGTAAACTTATCACGAAAAAAAAAAAGAGTAGAAAATTGACAAGTATTCAGGTAAAGATTCAAGATTCTAATCCAGAAATAATAGGGAATGTGAATTATCAAATTTCAAGATCAAGTTAAAAATTATGTTTAAAACCACGTGCTTAAAACTAGGAAAATGGAAGGGTGATGATGATGGTCACTAGCAATTTGGCAGGGCAAAGGAAAGGAAAGGCACACAAGCCACAAAAATAAACACCTTAATATAGTGCTAACCGCCATTTACTTATGATTTTTTCTACCTTTTCTTTTTCTGTTCCCCATTTTTGGCTGGATGCCTCAATAACCATTTCATCATGCATATGAAAGAGACAATATGATGCGAACATGTAAGAGAATAATTTAAATCAAACAGATAAAAGAAAGTTATGCATAAACAAGGAGAACAATACACCTCACCCAACAAGTAACCAACAAAGGCAAGAAGAATTGATGCCAACAATCCAGCCAAGGTTCCTTCAATACTTATAGCCCCTTCTGTTCCCCTTGGAACTACCTTAAATGTTGTAACAAGGTACCTGCTCATGCCACCCAAATTCAAGACAATAAACTTAGTAATAGTCTCAGATGCAATCATGCAAAAGAATAACCAATACGCAACATAATTTATAACAAAAGGTTAACCAGCATCATTACTAATCTAGTGAAATATAGTAGCGCACATATCAGCAGGCAGCCAGTTGGGCAATAAAAAAAGTCTACACAGACCTTGAGCGCCAGTTTACAACCAGAGAAAAATTGAGATGAATCGAAATTGAGCGCACACCATTGTTAAGTTGACATTATCTGAAGCATCCGAAACAGACCAATCAAAGTCATAAGTAAATTTTCTGCTCTTCCACTTATGTCTCGAACATATATTCCTATTCATGTCTCAGTTCTCATCCCTCCAGTGCCTTAAGCAGGACAAGAACAACACACTCCTTTTCTTTTATTCCCGGGGATTTGATGGCTAACCATTAACACAGAATCACAGCCACTAATGATGTTTCATATCTTGACCAAAGCAGATGAACAAAAAGCTAAAATCATTTCACAGCTATATTTCTAGTTTCTGAATCCTATGTCTGGAGAAACTGTCACCTAGCAAACAATTCAGAAACCTAAACAAAATTATTAATGACTACCACAATTAACTAGCATAAATTATATCCCTACAAAGGTCTTTTAACAGTTCATATTCTCCTATATTAACTTCCATTACTTTCACCCAATTTCTGCCATCCTAACTCCATCCCAGAATTGATGATCTACAAGTGCACAAAACCTCATTTCAAATGCTTCCCTTAATTTGAATTATAATTAACATTAACCTACGGAATAATCTAGGTTAGATACATACATTGTTATGTATATAACACCGAACATTGAATTCATCCAACACCAATGGGAATGAGTTAAGGGATGCACTAAAATGCATATCAAGAAAGACAATGAAGTTCAAGAATCCAATTATTAGTTTCAGATATGATCATAAGAAGTTAGCACAATCCATTTCTCACCAAACAGAGATGCATTACTTACGTAGTTTTGCCATATGCCTTCCCAATCTCACTTGACACTGTATCACTCAACTTAGTACAAAAACTGGCAACAAATCCAAGTTCCCAAAGCCGAGAAAATGCCTGTCCTCCTACTCCATTTATTGACAGAAAAGCACACACGCAACCAGCAGTACTGGAACCAATGACACTGCCTGGTCCCCTTCTTCCCTTCCTCTTCTCAGCCACTCCCTGCGCTTCCTTTTGCGCCATTTTCACTTTGGTAGCAGCGGTGCCCTGAAAGCAGAAAATTTTTTAAAAATGCAATCAATTAGAAAATACCCTTTAAAGCAAATCGATCAATAACCAGTCGTAGTTGCTAATAATATGCTCTAAATACTATAATCTCAATTTCGCAAGGAAAAAACCAAATACATAACAACAAACAAAAGAAATTAAATTAAACCCAACAAAAAAAATTAACAAAACAAACACATAAGACATATAAATTGATATATTTATCTACGAATAGATTTGGACTCACTATAACGAAATAAGAGGCAACAAGGAGGAACCCAGAAGGCCCAAAAGCGCGCCAAGTGAGAGTACCCAAAAGAAACGCAGCGAAAATACCGGAAAGAGAGAGCCCAGTGACCAGAATAGGAGACCCCAGAATGAATATCACTAAGTTGTTGAGAAGAGCAGATTGCCAAGTAGGCGGCGCAGATTGCATCAAGCTTATCGCCTCTGATAGAGCTCCTTGCATTGAATTTGAGATTGCATTGGGTCTATGGGAAGTTAACATTCTGGAAAATCTATGAATAGGGTTAGGAGTGGAGTTGAGAATTAAGGTTTTCTTGAGGTAGATTGGGGATTTAGGGAAATGAAGGGGGTAGGATGTGGGATTGATACGGAGAAGACTTGAAAATGCCATTTTTAGGAGTAATTTTTGGGAATGGTAATTTAAGCCTGTAGGGTACCCCAACCCATCCAACTCTATAAATGGGGCTGAGTGGAGTTGAGAATTAAGGTTTTCTTTAGGTAGACTGGGGATTTAGGGAAATGGAGGGGGTATGATGGAGATCAACAATAATTTCATCATCTATTAAGAATTATAATAATATCAGAGAATCACAACAGATTATAATATAATTTTACAAGAAAAAAAAAATTATTATAAAGATCCATTTTTCATTAATCTCATCTTATTCTTAATTTATTAAAAAAATTTTAATTGAAACTTAAATCCAAAATTATTAGACAGATTGGATGAGAATTATAAGGAAATTGAAAAGTTTCACATTTTTTATGAATATTTTACGACCATGTATTTTCAATATAGAATTCTTTTACCTAGGGATTCTTTTGAAGATAATGTTGTCTCAAATTCGAGGATGAATTTTCTCTATCCAAGAGAGAATGATGAAGATAACAAGATTTGGTATTTTTCATATTTGTATTTTTATATTTCTAGTATTTTTATTTTCCTTAATTACTTCTAATAGGAAACTTAGTTTTAGGAGTTATTTAAAGTATTATATTAGTTTTGATTTGTTTTTCTATTTAAGTTAGTTTTGATTTATTTCCTTATTTATGTAAATCTGGTGATTTATTTTCTTTTGGGAATAAATTACCATATTATATTTTAGGGTTTTCTAAAAGTTATTTCCTATATATAGTTATGTAAACCTTATGGTTGAGGGAACTTGGATTTGAATTAAAAATAATCTTTCTGTTTCTGTTTGAAAGTTGTTTCTTCCAATTTTCAGTATTCTTTTGAATCAATGAATTTTGATGCCTATTTCCTGGTATTTCTAAAATCAACAGATTATAAAAAATTATTTTCCGATATTCATGCGGGAATCAACGAATTATAATAGGATTCCGTTTTTCCATTGATATTCTGCTGCGTCAGGGTAGGATATGGAATTGATATGGAGAAGACTTGAAAATGCCATTTTTAGGAGTAATTTTTGAGAATGGTAATTTAAGCCTGTAGGGTACCCCAACCCATCCAACTCTATAAATGGGGTTGAGTGGAGTTGAGAATTAAGGTTTTCTTGAGGTAGATTGGGGATTTAGGGAGATGGAGGGGGTAGGATATGGGGATTGATATGGAGAAGACTTGAAAATGCCATTTTTAGGAGTAATTTTTGGGAATGGTAATTTAAGCCTGTAGGTACCCAAATCCATCCGACTCTATAAATAGGGTTGAAGAGTTGCTATTCCAAAACATAGTAGCTCCGCTGTGAGTTTATTTAACGGCTAAAATTTGTTGGGTTACACTTACTTCCACTTGCTTATTTTGTTGTTACTGCTATTTTGAGGCTGAAGTTTGGTGGGATTATTTCACTGGTAATCCTTGAAATATTGACTAATGCACATTGTCATCCTTAATCTTTAAAACGTAACACAAAAATCCTTTAACTTTTAACTTAGTCTCACTGGCAGTCCTTATCTGCCAAAAACTATTGTTATTTCTATTTTAACCTCCCAAAATCCTATTCTTTTTTCAAAGAAATCCAAAAACTCCCCTTTTTAGGCTCTGATACCATTCAAGTGAGTCTGCCCTCTTTGTAATTAATCTGTTCCGAGGCGAAATTACAGAGAGCTACTCCTAAAAATTTTCAAAGGATTTTTCTTTTATTTCTGATTTCTTTCAGCTTTTTATATTCGTTATGATAACGAGAGCTGGCAACAAGTCCTAAAGGGTCTTTGTTCTCAAGGAAAAATTTCTCAAATTCACTCTGTCTAAGAGTCAACTCTTCTAAAATTTTGAACAATTTATCTATAGAATTATTTAGAGAGTCTAAATGATCTATAATATAATTTAATAATCCTATTATTAGATCCTTGCCTACACTGTGATCTAGGTGATGACAATCAGGATAAGAGCAACCCAAAGAATTACTGGTCATCCAATAAACGTACAAAAGCACCAAGCCTTTCTAAATAATGAAAATTATTAAATTCAAGTTCTTGGTCTAAAAAATTTTTAAGTTCAAAATCTTTTCTATTAGGCTTTCCAAGTCTTTCAATCTTTTCTATAGCAACAGATAATTCTCTTATTCTTTGTTCATATAAAGCAAATAAAGGATCTTGCAGTCTAAGACTAGCATTCAACTCTTCCCTTCTAGCTTGAGCTAAAGCTAGACCTCTGAGCCAATTGTTATTAGCAGATCAGGTGAGTCACACCCCAACTCCAATGGTGCGACTGTCCTAGAGCAAGGGTAGGCTTGAGGCCACCATAAACTCGTAGAACACTCATATCTTGGATCTCAGACACATTACATATCCACATCATAGATGGTTGACATTAAAATATTCATTTCTAAGATTCATGCAATCACCATTCATACATATATATATGTTTATCATTATGGAAATTTCCACTTGTTCCTTACCGATCAAAAGATACTTCCCACATCACTAAGGAACAAGGGTAGCCCAATCATAACAATTCAAACATCAAAATAATATTATCCTCAATAACTAACTACGGAGTTCTAGAGTATACTCCCAAAACATACAGTACCATGATAGAATTCATTGAATATATATATATAAATAATTACAATGGAGACTTCTTAGAGGAATGAATCAAGAAGCTCGGTCTTTTATATTAGCTCCCTCACGAGCTACATTATCACCTGAAATCCACAGAAGATGAGTGAGCCTTCAACTCAGTAAGATATGAACATGCAATATAAAAGAAATATGTATATATATATATCAATCCAAAGGAAAGGTCAATCCAAAGAACATGGATAAGAAAATTATCATATGGTTATGCTTACAAGAACAAAAGTGCTCACAATCGAATAGCACTGTCAAATCACATGATAGAACTGCAGAGTGCATCAGTAGCCTTGCTACCTATTACAACAGAGCGCGTCGGTAGTCTTTGCTACCTTATTGCAATCGCATGCTTGGCCAGGCATACGCCTAGAGATCATGGTCCCCTCTAGGTGGAACACTGATAAAAACCCTATCAGCTAGGTTCCCAAAGTGCACAATGGACCAATGAATTCACTTTCATTGGGAAGAGCGTTCTATCCATAGGGTCATATGGTTGCAATCTCACAAGAAATCAGATTGGTCACAAGAACATTAACATATAATATAAAATTCAGTCGAGTTAACAAATAGGTTTCATACGAACTTGGTCCAAGGAAAGATGACCAAGTCATTTACAAGATAAATATGGTAATCACATGAAACAATTATTATTTGTTTGAGAATATCATGGGAATTTCATTTAATAGATCAATAATACAATGTCATATAACCTTTGAATCATATTGGTGAACATTAAGAAGGCTTGGACATATCGTTTCAAGTAAGCAATAAGCATATGCAATGTTCATACTTACCTCTAAACAAATTTATCCTTGAATTTTCCTCTATAGCTTGTTCATTCAATAATCTCCTCAAATTCTTGAGTTCTCTTCTCCTATGGAAGTTTCCCCAAATATTCAAAATTAGAGTTTTCCTTAATCAATAATATATAATATGATTCCTTATAATTTAACCATCTTATAGTCTCTATTATTGTTTCCTAACATCAATTTAATTTATTCCTTAAAGAAAAATCTGAAATTAAAAACTTATTTACTATTTACATCACTATTCATCAAATTCCATAAATTTTGATATCTTCCATATTAATTAAAATTAATAGTCTTAATTAATAGACTCTATATACTTATAAATAACTATTCTAATTATCAGAAATTCTTAATCTAAAGAGAAAATGAAGTTTGGAGAAAATTACCTTATTTTCCCCAAAACTGAGTTCTTGAAGAATCTGACTTGAAAATGAGAATCACAACCTTAGAATGCTCTAATTTAATGATCTAACGTATTAATTATAAGTATTAATGCATTAGAAATCAAATGGGACAGATTTGAGAGAGATAGGAGAAGAAATGAAGAAGAACAAAGAAAAGAGAGAAGAGAAAATCGTGAAAAAATAGCTACCGGATAACTGGTTAAATAGGCTACTACCTCTCAATTCCTCTTCACCAGCTCACCTCGCTAATCTGCTCTGACAATGCCACTTCGCATAAGCTAGCTCGCAAATGCCACTTTGCATTGCCGACTCGCAATATCACTTCACATTGCCGGCTCGCAATGCCACTTCGCATTTTCCAGCTCGCAAATGCCACTTCACCAATTCTCCACTTTGCCAATTGCCGCCTCGGCAATCCCACTTCGCCAATTCTCCTCTTCGCCTATTGCCACCTCGGCAATCCCACTTCGCCAATTCTCCTCTTCGCCTATTGCCACCTCGGCAATCCCACTTCGCCAATTCTCTGCTTTGCCAATTGCCACCTCGGCAATCCCACTTCGCCAAGGCCACTTCGCCAATGCCATTTTTCCAATTCTCTTCTTCGCCAATTGCCATCTCGGCAATCCCACTTCTCCAATTGCTACTTCGTTTATGCCAGCTGGCAAATGCCACTTCGCATTGACGGCTCGCAATGCCATTTCGCATTGCCGACTCGCACTACCAATATCTACCGAGCTAGAAAACTTTCTTTGTCAACTCATAATAAACCAGCTCACAAATGAGCTACAAATATCCAAACTCCCTTATTCTTTTTTTCACTTAAAATAAACACTCATAGGTCCAACATATTCAAAATTCAAATCAAAAGGAGGTCTATACAAACTATGGTGAATTTCTAAAATTCACCCTGACTTTTACTGCCCAAAATCATCTGAACAGACTGAGCTATACTTATCCAATTCCTCTAAAATTTTACAGACAACAACATAACATATAAAGAAACATTTCTCATGTTTACACTTTTGGCTCATTCAGCCTCAATCATTCCCAGAAAAATTAAACATTCTCAGATTCCTGCAGAAAATAATGAACCAGACAGGTCCTAGTCAAAGAGGTATATCTCCTCACACACACAAAATTTCATAAAATTCTTTTACATAACTAAAGATGAGATATAGATCTACAACTTTTATGTTTTATATTTTTCCAAATTATTCCTTTAAAGTCATGAAACCAGCCTCACAAACTCCTCTCTGTATACAGAATTCTGGATTCCTCAAAACATTTCTATATCCTCAATCAATTCAACAAACATACAATGAATAAAATAACAAAAAAATGACAGGTATTACATTCTTCCCCCCTTAGATAAATTCGTCCTTGAATTTATAAATAACTTTCCTTAAACTTGAAATAGATAAGGGTACTTATCTTGTATGCTTTGCTCACTTTCCCAAGTACACTCTTCCATAGCTTGATTTCTCCATAGGACCTTAACCATTGATATATCTTTATTCCTTAGCCTCTTGATTATTCGGTCCACAATGGCAATTAGAATTTTTTTATACATCCGATCTTATTGAAGATCCACAGCCGAAACTTGTAGCACATGGAAAGGATCGGCAACATATTTTCGAAGCATCTACATATTAAGTACTAGACGCACACTGCTAAAGTTAGACAAAAATTAGCATGCAAGAAACTTCTTTTATCTCATGCTCTAAAGCCTTAACTTGTATATCTTCTTAGCATTTTCTTGTACGTATCATAGGAACACTTTCATCCATCCTCGATGGACTATTAATTGTCTTAGCATTGTTCCTGGAATACTTATTGTCTTAAAATTTTCCACTTATGATACCATAATCAAACACATCATTCCATCTCTTAAGTACCTTTAAAGTTCTTTATTTACCAATTTTTTTAAACCTTTCCTAACATATTCTTATCATTAAATATTGCAAATATTCACACTTTCATGTTCCATTGAAATTGTCGTATAACTATACTTGTATCCATCATTCTGAATTCAAACCTCCTGTTGAACTAAAACAATTACCTCTGCTTTTATCCACAGACTCTCATCCTGATGACTGACTCATGATTTGACTCAAACTCTAACCAATCTCATCATCTCTCATTCTTCTTCTTCCACTTGTATACTTATATTCTCAAACTTGAATGGATAACCCTTTGCATAATACACTAATAATCCACATCCAAACCATGCATCTATTTTAAAATGACATTTCCCCTACGCTATCTCCCACAATTAAAACACTGAGGGTTTATATACCTTAAAAGTATAAAGTTAACTATATCCATGCACATTAGCGCATCCACTTAAAATAACTTGCTTCTGCTGCAATCTTTCTGAATGACTTCAAACATTAGCTTGGTAGTTTAACTGGTATGATATTTTCACATTTTAAATCCTTTTCTCATCTCAGAACTCTACAGATCCTTCAAATTCTTAAGCCTTTACTTTACTAATACTTTTAGGGATAAACTCCTCTATCACCAATTTCTTAAGCCATACTTGAAACATAACATCTTGTCACAAAAGTCTTATTAAGAATTTCAGAAATCAAGCCAAAATCATTTTAACACCACCTAAGTAATAGGTTACATTAGAATTGATATCTATAATTCAATACAAATATACTTACATAACAATTTCTAATACACTTAAATTAGTCTATCCTCACTCTATCAATGGCAGTAGATTAACTAGCCAACTTACAGTCTGAATTTGACATTCTCTTGGAATAGTAAATATTATCATAACTTGATCTCCAACTAAACATTAGTCAAGTATTAACCATTAACTCTTAGGAAACTTCTAAGCCCATGCTCCATACTTATTCTTATCTCTTGACTGTATTATACCAAGCTCATAGATAACAGATCATAGAAACTGTCAAGGTCATAAATTATTCCATTTATATAACACAGTTTACATTAGCTCTTAGATAGACTTCCAAGTCATAATCTAACCTTATGTCATAATTATATTATACAATATTGCTATCAAATTACCATCTGACAATTGATAAATTCACGCCTCTATAATCTTTACTTAGATCAGTTATACTTGTAAATATGACTCTTATCCGTTATTATATAAAACAAAATCTCTGTTTAATTATCAGACAGTTCATCAGTCTTATACCTATGAAGAATCATTTGCATACATTTGATAATTATCATACATATATGCATTCATCATTTAACTTTAATGTTACCTAGCTTATTTATAATTTCTGACACATCTTTTCTTTCATCATATCAATGAAATTAGCTATTAATAACAAATCATAACTTCTATCTCTTTAATCATATACAGACTCTTTCACTAACAGTCAAACATTTTGTCTCTTCAATGTCATAATTCTTCTGTCATGCACAACTTATACTATAAATCTATCATAAAGTTACATCCTCGCGTAACCATAAAATATAAATTAATCATTCATCAAACTTGATCATATTACCCGTTACTAATATAACATCATTATACCATCCTTACACAATTTATTTATTATAAGTCTCCATTCATGGCTAACTCTAAATCAAAATATTTGCTTTCAAACTCTTACTATACCATTGAACTTCCATCACTATGCATATCCACTCTCTTTAGCTCACAACATACTTCAAAGATGGTCTTTATATTCCTTCCTTACTCTTAATTTATACAAGGATGTCATATGATTAACACTATGATAACTTGTATGTAAATAATCTGAACACTTCGTCTACTAAATCCATGTCTAAATTCTTATCACTTATGCTAACCACACAAGATGGATAAAATCATGAACTTCAATCTCTTCCTCTAAAGGAGTCGATACTACCAAAGCATTCTCAAGCAATTCACATGGCACA
>CANXYC011356470.1:0-11119 GCA_948193065.1 Aleurites moluccanus
AGCCAAGATCAGCATCATCAGTCTAGCAACTACCTCGGCATCATATATCATTCCGGTAAATGGCTCCATCTCTCTCAGCCAGGCCTGAAGCCAAGTGCGAGGAACTGATATGCGGTTCCGAGGAGGATCCTGGCCTATAAGCTGAACCATATCCTCAGGGGTAAAAGTGGCTCTCCAGTCAGAACAGAGATCCAAGTGACGGGTTCCGAAGTGTAAGCCGGTAAGCATCGACAAGTCCAGCGGGGTGACCGTTAGCTCCCTATAAGGAAAGTGAAAAGTGTTGGTAGTGTCCCACCATCGCTCAGCTAGAGCTTTGATCAAGGCCATATGGCTCTCAGGATTGGTTTTGACCTTCAGAAAGGACACAAAACCAGTGGGCTCTAACAAGGATCTCACCGGAGTCTCCTCAGATAAAGCATCAGCAAGGTAGGCTAAATTTGACCTAGCCCCCTATTCCTAAGCATGGTACTCTAAAAAAAAAATTGATGAAGTGAATGAATGAAAATGAATGATGAATTCCAAAAAAAAGGGGGGGGGGGTACCTCGATTCTTCCATCCCAAGAAATATGTTGCTCGGGTTCCTGCAGCAAATTCTCCGGGTCAGAATTATCCAGCGGGGCCTCGTAGCTGTGGTGTCCCCGATTGCTACTTCCAGAAGCTGAAGCCATCAAGAGGGAGAGAGGAGAAGCTTTAGAGAGAAAATCTAGAGAGAGAGAGAGAGAGAGAGAGAGAGAGAGAATGAAAAAATGGAGGAGTGAAGAAAATTAGGCACCTCATCCCTATTTATAGATTTTGAGAATCTCAGAAATTACCATCATGTCCCCAGCTTGGCCAAAAACAAGGAAACTCGTGTTTTTGGAGCAATTCAAGTCGAAATCAAACGCCGTCAATTTTGTTGGATCCGCAGGATTTTTCCCTACCCATAGAGCTATCATTTGCCCAGATCAGACCTTGGGAGCATCTGTAAATTCAAAAAATGACAGAGATAAGAAAATGCCAGAAAAATAAAAAGTTGACCGGAGCTTGACAGATCATACTTGTGTACCTCTAGGCCCTGCAAGGCGCAGTCGGAATGCCTCATTTTGTTCCAAACAGACAGGAATGACCCATTTCACCTACATCACGCCTGTCATTCAGAATAGACAGCCATGATGAGGGGTGTGAACACTCATTTTTTACACCCTCGGACTCGCATCAACCCTCACGGCATTCCCCGGAACCAAACTCGCGCTCGGACAGACTCAGAACAGCCTTAGGGGGTCGAATCCCATCATTTTTTGATGTGGGATTCGAAAGAAATCAAGTGCAGAACGTCACTGCCGCCGGCAAGAAGAGCTGTTGCCGCCAGAAGGGGGTGGCGGTGCCGCCATAGTGCCTTGGCGGCACAGGGTATGAAGGAGGGCGGCGCCGCAGCAGGGCATTCCTGGGCTTGGCGGCTGCCACCCGCCACCCCCCTCCATCACAGACCCACATGGGGCAGCTGTGAACACTCATTTTTACACCCCTCGGACTCGCATCGACCCGAACGACATTCCCCGGAACCGAACCCACACTCAAACAGACTCGAGACAGCCTCAGGATGAAGCTGGGTCACAGTGCCGCCCTCCAGGCTTGGCATTGCCGCTAGAGGTTCTGGGCGGCAGCCGCCAAGCCCAAGAATCCCCTGCTGCGGCGCCGCCCTCCCTCAGGGCCTGTGCCACCAAGCCACTGGGGTGGTGCCGCCACCCCTTTCTGGCGGCAGTGCCTCTTCTTTTTGGCGACAGCGACGATCTTCATCCGATTTTCTACGAATTCCACATCGAAAATTGATGGGATTCGACCTCCGGAGCTCCTATTATAAGTAGAGGGCCTCCCCCCACCTTCCAAACAACGACAACGAAGGAAAAACAGCCCGAAACAAGCCAAGACTCTCAAAAAAGCAAGGAAAAAAAGACCAAGAAATCGTTTTCGTCACTAGATTTCATCTTTTTTCCTCTCCAAGTGATATTTTCTTCTTCTTTAGCTCTCTTTCGATTTAAAAGAGTTGCTATTAGGGGCATATTGAACCTCTCAGTTGAATCTTTACTCGAAGCAAGGCCCCTCCGCCGATTTGCTTTCTTAAGAGCTAAGAAGGCATCCCAACTCATCAACTCGAGGCGCCATCCGATCCAAGGTGGAACTCCGCTCCGGAAGAGCACTCCGTCCGCCAGCATCCCTAAAGGCTAGGGCAAAGGTATGGTCTCCTAACTCATCCTCTTTATTTTTGTAAAGCATTAAAATAAAGAATCAAAACATGATAAATTGGGCATAAAATCAACCCTCCTTCCCGAGAAGGAAGAACTACGTGGGTTTTGATTCCCATTCGACGGGATACGCAAGCAAGCTGTATAAAAGCTTCAAATCCAAAAAAAATGACAAAACCATCTCTTTTCTCTTAATTAGTTGCTTAACTTTATTTGTTATATATTATTTGGGAAATGTGTGATCAACCTATAACCCATAAGGGCTAGAGTTGATATCCCCTGTTTTTAAGGTATTTAAGATGTAATAATTCACTTTTATCGTTTTCTTTTAATTACTTTACTTGATTATATTATTCATCCATTTAATTACTTGTTCATGCATCCTATATGTCATTTCTTTAATTGTTCATGAAAATCATTTTAAATCAAGGTTAAAAATTGAAAGCCATGTTCAATCGAAAACTTAGTCCCCGAATCCTCTTTGGTTTCAAAAACTAGTGCACTTTTTCCTTTGGGATAAAATTGGAATCAAAATGGGTTTTTACCTTAAATTTTCCCAACAAAAATAACTTAAGGTGGCGACTTCAAAACATCAAAATCATTTTCAAATAAAAGGCGGTAAGCTCGTCTCCTCAGTGAGAAATTTCCCCTATATGAGCGCTCCGATGCCCCAATGCCCTCTTTTCCTTCGAAGAGAGGGCAGGCCCGGACGGCGGTGCTCGGGCTAGGCCTCACACACCTACACTTTGAGCCTAACTTGGCCTAATAGCAGAAGGACCAATAGAGTCAGATGAGCATTGCAATAAATGACAAATGTCACCAACAAGCCCTATCAAACGAGTACGACAAAATATCACATAGTCATCCTAATAGGTCGCATATCGATGAATGGGAAGACCAGTATAAGCCTCGTCAGGAGCACGAATGTCCATATTCCATCTCATGTCAATTGGTAGATGTGCTGGAACTACCCACCTACTAATAGTCTAAACTCGGACTCTCTCTCCTAAGTAGTATAGTTTGTAATTTAGAGAGCGAAGAAACAGTCGGGAACAAGCCAATGTGGCACTTGGGTCAAGTTCTACTGGCATCACCTGCATCCTATCAATGTAAGGTTTTGTCACAACCTGCAAAATGATTGTGGTAAGTAAAACCAGGAAATGTGAGAGAGATAAAACCAGAAAACACTTAGAAAGTGTTGAGGCTGCCAAAAATTTCTTGTATAGTCCTAAATTAACACACACTAGAGCTAGTCCAATATTCCCTGTTCCACCGGATACCGGCCGGAAAGACATCCAGCCTAGGGTTGCTAAGGGTGGGGGCAAGTGTCGAAAAGTACTTATAAGCCCATACCTGATTCAAGCATCAAAGATAGAAAGTCAAAAAAGCTAGGTAGAAGTTCAGAAAAGGTGCAGAGAGTACCTCCCAATTCAAAATTAAATAACAGGTGTAGAGAGTACCTCCCATTCCAAATTTAATAAAGGATGCAGCGAGCATACCTCTCAGAAAAAATGAGTCCCGCCATAAGAATTGAAAGCTCCCCAAGATAGGTCACACATCTCTCGATGCATAGTGCTTAGGACAGAGCCAGCCCAATCATATTCACCCAGCAGAGTCATGTCCATCAAGCTTGGAAAAATGTTCAAGTTAACAGTGTCATGGTGGGTATGGCCGAACGTGCATCCCGCCAGAATCAGCATCATCTGTCTGGCCACAGCCGCAGTATCAAATATCATTTTAGTAAATGGCTCCATCTCTCTCAGCCGAGCTTAAAGCCATATGCGAGGCACTGATATGAGGTCCCGAGGTTGGTCCTGACCTATAAGCTAGATCATATCTTCAGGAGTGAAGGTTGTCGTCCAATCAGAGTAAAGATCTAGATGACAGGTCCCAAAGTGTAAGCCAGTCAGCATTGATAGATCTAGAGGAGTAACTGTCAACTCCCTGTATAGAAAATGAAAAGTGTTGGTAGTATCCCACCACCGCTCAGCTAGTGCCTTGATTAAGGCTACATTGCTCTCAAGGTTTGTTTTGCCATTTAGGAAATATACAAAACCAGTGGGCTCTAACAGGAGTTTTACCGGAGTTTCAGCTGATAAAGCATCAGCCAGATAAGCCAAATTTGATCTAGCACCCCTGTTCCTAAACACGGTGGTCTTCCAAGAAAAAGAAATTCACTTAACAAAGATTTGCAAAAAAAAAAAAGATTTGAAAAATACCTCGATTCTACCATCCCAGGAAACATGTTGTTCTGGCTCCTGCAATAGATTCTCTGGGTCAGGATTGTCCCACGGGGCCTCATAACTATAGTGCCCCTATTGCTAGTAGCACTTCCATAAGCTGAAGCCATCAAGAGAGAATTCTAGAGAGAAAATCTAGATAAAAGGAGAGAAATATGAAAATGAAAGTGAAGGGAATGGAGAGCTACATCCCTATTTATAGAATTTGTGAATCTTAGAAATGACCATCTTGTCTCCAACTTGGTCAAAAACAAGAAAACTTGTATTTCCGGAGCAGTTCAAGTCAGAATCGAGTGCCGTCAGTTTCGTTATGTCCATATAATTTTTCTCTATTCATAGAGCTATCATTTGCCCAAATCAGACCTGGGACACTTCTATAATCTAGAAAATGACAGAAATAAAAAAAATATCAGGAAAAATGGAAAGTTGTCATATCAGACCTGCATACCTCTAAACATTGCAAAATGTGATCAGAGAGCATTTACCTCTAAACATTGCAAAATGTGATCAGAGAGCATTTACTTTGTTTCAAATGGACGAAAGCAAACCGCTTCATTAACATAATGTCTATCATCTGAGATGGTCAGTCGTGATGGGGGCAGCAGTGAACACTGGTTTTTTATACCCCTCGGGCTTGTACCAAGCCGAATGGCATTAATCGGAGCCTGAACCATTCACGGACGGACACAGAAAATATCAAAAAATAGGTCCGAGCCCTGAAGAGGAAGTGTTGCCGCCCCCCTTAGGGGGGTGTTGCCACCCCCATTGGGTGGTGCCACCGCCGCCCTTGCTTTAGGGCGGCAGCTAAGTTGACTTTGTTATTGCCAATCCCTTTGAGCCCCTATGCTGCCCTCCTTAGGTAGAGGCACCGCCACCCCCCTCCGACGATAATCCTCCTTCATGCCCATGGCAATTTCCTTTTTTAGGGTTTTTTCATCAAATCCCATATCGAGAAATGATGAAGCTTGACCCCCAACTCTCTATTATAAATAGAAAGCCTCCTTAACCTAGTTTCAGGCCCCGAAATCTCTAAAGTTGAATTTTCCTTCTTAGATTTCATTCTCTTCTCCCTCATACAATATTTTTTCTTATTTCTTTAGTTCTCTTTGAGCTAAAGAAGGACCAAATCTGAGGCATATGGAGCCTTAAAATTTATTTAATATAAAGTCACTATGTCTGTTTGTTTTCTTTTCTTTTGAATTGTTAGGTAAAAAGCAATTTGACCATCTCCCGTGCCTAAATCGATTCAAGGTGAAACTCCAATCCGGAAGAGCACTCCGTTCACCACCTCCCCAAAGATCAAGATAAAAGGAACCAATTTATAAACTTCTTATTCTTTTCTTATTTTGATAGAGCATCAAAATAAACAATTCATCTTCTACCTTTCTTTAGTTTGATAGAGAATCAAAATAAAGAACCAAAATATGATAAATTGGGCATAAAATCAACCCTCCATCGCAAAAAGGAAGAACTGTGTGGGTTTTGATTCCCATTCAACGGGATATACAGGCAAGCTGTATAAAAGCTTCAAATCAAAAAATATGAAAAAATCATCTCTTTCCTTTTACTTTGTTTATTTGATTCTTATTTTGTTTATTGGATGTATTTTTCTTTATTTTATCTTAGATCTTTAGAGAATGTGTGATCAACCTAGAACCCATAAGGGCTAGAGTTGATATCCCCTATTTTAAGTTTTTGAATTATAATAATTTACTTTATCACTCTTTTATTGCTTTATTTCTTTGTATATTCATATTATATGTCATTTCATTTATATATGTCATTCTTTAAATTGTTCATCAAAATATTTTAAATCAAGGTTAAAATTAGAAGCCAAGTTCAACCGAAAACCTAGTCCCCGAATTCTCTTTGGTTTCAAAGACTAGTGCATTTTTTCCTTTGGGATAAAAATGGAGTCAAAATGGGTTTTTACCTTAAATTTTCTCAACAAAAATAACTTAATGTGGCAACTTAAAAACTCAAAATTATTTTCAATTAAAAGGCGCTAAGGTCATCTCAATCAGTGAGAAATCGTACCAAATGAGCATTTCCGATACCAATTTAGCGGACCTGAACACAGTGCTTGGGCGAGGCCTCACACTTTCTAGCCAAACTCAATTCTTGCTCAAATCCAAAAGACCCTTAATTCCTTGAGTCCTCTTCTCCTAAATAAAAATTTTCAAAATTTCAAATTTTAGGGTTTTCTCAAAACAATCACATAAAATAATCCTCCATAAATTCTAAGCTCCTTAGAATCTCTATAAACAAATTCTAGCATTAATTTAATCATTAATAAAAAATAAATAATAGTTATAGAGAAAATCTGCTATTCACAATACTATTCATCCAAAAATCATAAATCCTCATAACTATTAAATTTAAACCATAAATATTAGCCATTAATGCTCATAAAAGATCACCCACAACTTAAAAATAATTATTCTAACTAACAAAGAACTTAACTCAAGTTAGAGAGAAGATTTAAAAAAAAATTACCTTATTTTCTCCTCTAAATAAATTTTGAAGAATTTGGCTTGAATTGATGCTCTTATAGTCCTTAATTTGTGTTTTCTAGCATTAATAAGGCTTAATTGGAGTATAAAAATCTTAGAAATGAAGAAAAATGACTTATGGTTGAGAGGAATAGGAAATGAAAAAGAAGAAAGAAGAAGAAAGAAAAATTGAAGTTTGAAGAAAAAGCTACTGCTGGAATTTAAAGAAATTTTCGAGTTTACTGTTCATGCGTACTGACTGAAAAAAATCACTTCGGCAGCACATGCTAAACCAACTCTATCTTGAGCTATAGAAGTCTAAATGCCTCGATTCTTCCTTTCACTTAAACTAGACATATGAGGCTACAACATATCCCAAATTCTTTCTTTAAAACCTTGAACATAAATTCACAAAATTCTGCACAAACACAAACTCCGAAATTCAAATCAAAACAAATAAATCTCACTTCCAAAATAAACATTCCATAACAAATCTTATATACATTATTACAAGAATTTCAGAATACATACAAGCAAAAAAAATCTCAGGTGTTACATTCTCCCCCCTTAACAAAATTCATCCTCGAATTTAAAAAATTTACCTTAAACTTGAAATAGGTGGGGATACTTAGCTTGCATGTTCAACTCACTCTCCCAAGTGTATTCTTCTATAACTTAGTTCTTCCATAAGACTTTAACCATTGCTATCTCTTTGTTCCTTAGCTTCTTGATCATCCTATCAATGATGGCTATTGGAACCTCTTCATAAGTCAAGTCTTGCAGGAATTCTATCTCTTGAGCTTGCAACACATGGGAAGGATTTGCAACATATTTTCGAAGCATGGAAACATGAAAGATTGGATGCACATTGTCCAAGTGAGGTGACAGGGCTAATCTATAAAAGACTTCTCCAATTTTATCCAACAACTCAAATGGCCCAATGTACCTCGGAGATAACATACATTTCTTACCAAATTTTAGAACTCCTTTCATAGGTGAAACTTTCAAAAACACTAAGTCACCAATCATGAAACGAATATCTTTTCTCTTAGGATCAACATAGCTCTTCTGCCTACTGAAAGCAATCTTCAGTCTTTCTCTGATGATAGGGACCTTTTCTGCTGTATACTAAATTAATTCAAGCCCTTTAACATGCTTCTCTCCCACTTCATCCCAGTACAAAGGAGACCTATACTTTCTACCATTTAAAGCAATGTAAGGAGCCATCTTGATGGTAAAATGATAGCTATTATTGTAGGCAAACTCTATCAAAGCCGAATGCTTATCTCAATTATCACCAAAGTCTAGAATTTACATCCTCAATATGTCTTCTAGAGTTTGGATGGTCCTCTCTGATTGCCCATCTATTTGGGGATAAAAAAATGTCGTGCTGAAATCAAGCTGAGTACCCAAAGACTCTTATAGCTTATGCCAAAACCTCGATGTGAACTGAGATAATCTCATTGAGTCTTACTATCTCATCAATATACATCTGTGCATACTAAGAAGCTGTGTAAATTGTCTTGACTAGCAAGAAGTGAGCTGACTTTGTCAATTTATCCACAATTACCCAGATCGAGTCATGCCCACTTGAAGTTTATGGCAACCCTACAACAAAGTCCATAGTTATCCTTTCCCACTTCCACTCTGGCAGTGGAAACTATTGAAGTAGACCCGAAGGCTTCTGATGCTCAAATTTAACTTGCTGACAAGTCAAACATCTTGCCACAAACTCTGTCACATCCTTCTTCATCCCACTCCACCAATAAGAACTCTTGATGTCGTGGTGCATCATTGTAGCACCTGGATGAATACTATAGCTGGAATAATGTGCTTCCTTAAGAAACACATCTCTTAAACCATCGATTGCTGGAACATATACTCTGTTGCCAAGTCTCAACATGCCATCTATCATATCAAAACCTTGAGCTTTCTTTATTCCCACATCTCTCTTCAGCTTCACAAACTGAGGATCTCTATCTTGTGCCTCTCTAATTAGATCAACAAGCACTGGCTTGACTTAAAAACATGCCAGAAGCACTCCTGCATCTGACAAGTCAAAACTGATCCGCACATCATGCAAACTCTGCACCTCACTCACCAAAGGTCTCTTACTTACCTGAATATAGGCTAAGCTACCCAAAGACCTCAAAGCATCTGCTACCATATTTTCCTTTCATGGATGGTATAAAATCTCACAATCATAGTCTTTAAGTAATTCCATCCATCTCCTTTGCCTAAGATTTAGGTCTCTCTGCTGGAAGATATACTTCAAACTCTAAGGATTTGTAAAGATCTCACACTTCTCTCCATACATATAATGTTTCCATATCTTTAATGCAAAGACAATTGCAGCCATCTCAAGATCATGAGTCGGATAATTCACCTCATGCTTCCTAAACTATCTAGAAGTATAAGCTATTACCCTACCATGCTGTATAAGCACACAACCAAGCCCTACTCTCAAAGTATCACAACACATCGCATAACCTCCTTCACTTAATGGCAAAGCTAACACAGGTACAGGGAGTTTCCACAAGTCTTCAACTTGTGGAAACTCCCTTCACATGCATTTGTCCATTGAAATTTCACTAGCTTCTAAGTAAGCTTAGTCAAAGAAACCCCAATCTTGGAGAAATCCTAAATAAACCTTTTATAGTAGCCTGCCAAACCTAAGAAACTCCTAACTTCTAAAACATTGGTAAGTCTAGTCCAACTAAGAATGGCGTCTACTTTCCTTGGGTCAACCTTGAGTCCATCCTTGCTCACAACATGTCCAAGGAAACAAAGATTTTCAAGCCAAAACTCACACTTTGAAAGCTTAGAAAGCAACTAATGCTCTCTCAAAATCTGCAATACCATCCGAAAATGTTCTTCATGCTCTTCCTCACTCTGAGAATGTTCTTTATAGAATGTCATCTATAAATACTATGACAAACTTGTCAAAAAATGACTTGAAGATCCTATTCATGAGATCCATGAAAGCAGCTAGCGCATTAGTCAATTCAAAAGGCAACACTAGAAACTCATAGTGACCATACCTCATTTGGAAAGCAGTTTTAAACACATTTTCATTTTGAATCCTCAACTGATGATAACCAGACCTCAAGTCTATCTTGGAGAAATGACTAGCACTCTGTAATTGGTCAAACAAATCATCTATCTTTGGCAAAGGATACTTATTCCGAATGGTGATCTTATTGAGTTGCCTATAATCAATACACAATTTCATAGATCCATCCTTCTTATTCACAAAGAGCACAAGAGCACCCCCAAGGAGAACTTCTGGGTCAAATGAATCCTTTGTCAAGCATATCTTGCAACTACTCTTTAATTCTCTTAACACTACTGGTGTCATACGGTATGGAGGAATAGAAATCGGACTAGTGCTAGGAATCAACTCAATACCGAACTCAATTTCTCTATCCAGTGGCAACCCAGGTAACTTATCAGGAAATACATCCGGAAACTCACTAACAATAGGAATCTGCTCCAAGCCTTTCACTTTCTTATGAGAATCATGGATATATATGCCAAATATCATTGGCAACCTTTCCTCATTAATCTCCTCACCCTGATGGCAGATATCACATTATAGGGTACTTCACTCCTTTCCCCTTGAAACTCAAATTTCTCACCCGAAGGTGGCTTAAATACTAACTTCTTCTCATGATAATTTATGGATGCATAAAACTTAGACAACCAATCCATGCCCAAAATCACATCAAACACAAGCACCGGCAATACAATCAAATCTTACTCTAAACTCTTACCATTTATGCTAACTACACAAGATGGATAAAAGTGTTGAACCTCTATCTTTTCCTCGAAAGGAGCAGATACAACCAAAGCATTATCAAGTAATACACATGGCATATTCAATTTTTTAGCAAAACAGGGCAAAACAAAAGAATGTGAAGCTCTGTAACACCTCAGCCTAGCTTGAACCTAACCCTTATAGAGACCTTCGGGGGGAGATTTTTACTTTCTTTTTAATGTGTTGTTAATATGTATTTATGCATGAAATTGATGATTATGCATGTTATTTGAATTATTTTTAGGCATAGAAGTAGTCCAGAGGCTGCTAGGACTTAATCGAAAAATTTTGAATTTTTGGTGAACTAGGGGCAAAATGGTCATTTTTCGCCCGTCAGAATTTTATGGA
>CANXYC011356691.1:0-14539 GCA_948193065.1 Aleurites moluccanus
TGTTTTGGTGTCATTTTTTCTAAAACTTCTGAAATTTCATTTTGTTTGTTTTTGTATCGACGACTACATTTTTTTTTTGTTGATTTTAAATATTTTTATTTTTTAGCCCCCCCCCCCCCCCCCCCCCCACTTTTTAATAAATTCGGTTCTAAATCGTATTGAAATCATATCGAACCGAAATCAAAATAAAAATCAAAACCGTTCTAGAACCGACGATTCCTAAATTAGACCGAAACCACCTTTCAAGGTTCTGATTCTGGTTTATTTATTTTAGAAACCAAAACCGATAATTTTGGAACCGAAACCGTGGTCATGCCTAGATAAAATAGTTAAGTAAGCACACATTCTTCATCTTAAAGTAGCCAAGGAGCTCTAATCTTTTATGAGCAGGAGGCTCTCCAAGTCGTTTCTTTGTGTCAGTGTTCAAATCACTAAAGACCAAACCAAACAGCCCTTTCCCTATTCCAAAAAAAGGTTCATGCTTTCAATCATTAATCTTTATGTCAGTCACAGTGGTCCCTGGGACAAGTTCCAATACTATCAGAATGAGATGCTCTGCTATTTTAGCGGAAGCTTTGGTGTTGTGCTATGGGCTTAAGTGTGGCTATTGATTCAGGCTATAGATTTAGGGAAGGCAATAATACTCTGAGGGTCCTTTGGTGACAAGGAATTAAAATTGAAATTGAGATTTTCAATTTTAATTATAATTTTGCAATACTATCAGAATGAGATGCTTTGCTATTTTAGCAGAAGCTTTGGCGTTGCGCTATGAGCTTAAGTGTGGCTATTGATTTAGGCTACCAATTTAGGGAAGGCAATCAATACTCTGAGGGTTCTTTGGTGATAAGAAATTAAAATTGAAATTGAGAATTTTAATTTTCTAAAATTAGAATTTTATTAAAATTATGATTATAATATTTATTTCACAAAAAAAATTAAAATTAAAATTGAAATTAAATAAAAAATTGGTGACGATGAAAGTAACAGTGGAGTTGGAAGTAGTAATGAATTACCGGCAGTGGCGGTGGATCGCCGACGATGATGGTTCGGCAAGTTATCGTTGCTGACAATGACGATCCGATAAGTCATCATCGTTGATGGTGACAGTCTGACGAGCTATTATCGTCGACGATAACCGTTATGTGAGCCACTGTAGCCAGAGGTGGCAGACCACTATCGTCGACGGTGACGGACCATATCGCCGGTGATAGAGCTGGTGGTGATGCTAGGGGTGGAAGTAGCGGTGGTACTGAGGGTGATGGTGATTATGAAATTGTAATTCTTATAGGTTGAGAATAAAATTGTGGAATTGATTTTTTAGTTATATTACAATTTCATCGAATTGCCATGGAATTATAGTTAGAATTTCAATTCTAATTCTAAATAGCTGTCAAATATTAAAATTGATAATTCAAATTTCAATTTTAATTCTAATTTTAATTTCAGACTCTTCAAGATTATTATTACCAGGAAACTGGTTTTGCATTACATTACGCAATTGAGTTTGTTTTTAAATATTGTTTCTTTTAAATTTCTTCCTACAACTGCTAATGAGCTTATTGTGAAACTGTATGGATATAAGATATGCTTCTTTGTGATATCACCTTTCATTTATCAACATGCATCTTTGCTTATGTCTTAATGATATTCCCCCAAAACACATAAGTTATATTTATATTTATATTTTATATTAAGATAGTACAATTAAACAAAATTTAATAATTTGTTTAGATTATTTTATAGCAGTGCTCTAAAATATATTAGAATTATATATAACATAACATATAAATTTTCATCTAAAATAAATTTAAATTATTTCTTTAAATAATGCATATCGTTACTTTCTTTTTATAAATAATTTAATAAACTTAATTTTATCTTATTCTTTTCAACACTGAAAGAGTAGGATTTATTGTCTAGATAATTAGATTGATGTGTATACCAACTATATTCAAAATTTACATATCATATATGTATTTATTAATAGACATACTAAATGACCAAGACTGAGACTATAAAAGATCCCAAATTTAAACTCTGCCTTTTTAAGCATGGTTCAAGTTTATTTGTTATCATGATTAAGATTATTTGAATTTGTTTCTTATTCATATTTTATTCTAATATTTTATTAAGATTCAAATTAATATTTCTTGACAAAAAAAAATTATGTTAATTTATATCTAGTTTAATCATTCTAGAAGATGGGGGTTATTAAAAAGATGTTAGTGATAAAAACGAGTAGTTGAAATTTAAACTTGTGGAAAAGTTTTATATAGTAAGATTTTCAATAAATTAAAAAAAAAAAATTATCACATCACTATTTGATTGATTATATTATATAATAGTGAGTATTAAAAAAAAAATAGTATATATCAAAATGATTGTTATTGAGATAAGAATATTAAGATTGATATATGGTTATTTTAAAATAGATAAAATATTTAATAAAAATATTAAAGATAAAATAAGAGTCATATCATAAAGTGTTTGAACATATGAATAGAAAATTTTGAGAGATTTTTTTTTAAAAAGTTGATAAAAAAAAAAAAACAAAGGAGAAGTAGACTTTAATTAATTTGAAAGAATTAAATATAATATGATTTTGAAAATAACATTCAAGATAATTTAAAATAAAAATAAAAAATTCATATAGATAAATATAGATTAATTTTATGATTAAACCTAAATTGAGTTGAATTATATTTGATAAAATTGGTCAAGTCCACCGTCCAATAATTGGCAGTGAGTGAAAATTAGCTACAGTGAAAATTAGCGATCAGGTTAGATCCAGAATTCATTATTCAGAATGCTAACAAAATATACGACACAAAATGGGAACATAAACTGACCATTCCAATTCCAAGTCTAGATTTTTTAATGTTTTTAGTTGTACAACTCATGTGGTGTGTGGCTCACAATCAGCTGGCAAATTTGAAATATTGCTCGTGAAGCCCAGTTCTTATATAACTTACTGTATACATAATTATTTGATAGAAATTTAAATTTTTAAAGAATATGTACTGTTTTATTCTTTAACCAAAACATCTATTTTTTATTAAAAAAATTTCCAGTATGTCAAAATTAAAACTAAAAATATGAAAAATTCTTGGAAAGATAACAGTTTTCAGTAAAAATTAATTTCATCTAAAAATTCTTACTTGGGCATAGTCTATATGAACATTCACATGTCAAGAATTAGTTGTCATGTCCATAGTCTCCTCCTTATAATCTTCATCATTTTCATCCAAAAACATTAAGAGCCACCCACCAATTAATCATATGCATAATCTTATCTCTTTATCCCCTCTCTCTCTGCCTCTGTACAGAATTACTCTTCCCATTACTGTCCAAAATTACTCTGTTTTCCTCTGTTCCAAACCGAAATCAAATCATCAATTTTCATCAATTTCTTCATCTCTTTCCATGGATTCAACAATCCCTGAAATTGCTCATGACTACTCTCCTTTCCTTCGCATATACAAAGATGGCCGTGTAGAGAGACTCAAAGGGATCGATAAAACCCCTGCTTCTCTAGACCCAATTACGCAAGTCCAATCTAAAGATGTTATATTTTCACCACAACAAAATCTCTCTTCTAGACTTTACCTTCCAAAAAATGCCAATCCTAACCAAAAACTCCCTCTCCTTATTTACTACCATGGCGGTGGCTTTTGTGTTGAAACTCCTTACTCACCTCTGTACCATAACCACCTCAATAACTTTGTTGCAGAGGCAAATGTTATAGCTGTCTCTGTTGATTATAGATTAGCTCCAGAGCATCCTCTGCCTATTGGTTATGATGATTCGTGGGCTGCACTTAAGTGGGTTGCTTCCCATTTTAATGGAGATGGTCCTGAAGAGTGGTTGAATTGCTATGCTGATTTTGGTGAAGTTTATTTGGCTGGAGATAGTGCTGGTGCTAATATAGCACACCAAATGGCTATTAGGAATGGGCAAGAGAAATTAATTGGTGTTAATGTTGTTGGGATTGTTTTAGTTCATCCTTATTTTTGGGGAAAAGAACCGATTGGTAATGAAGTTAAGGAAAGTGAAAAGAGAACTCCTATTGATGCTGTATGGTATTTTGCATGTCCTACAACAAGTGGGTGTGATGACCCCTGGATTAATCCTCTCATTGATCCTAATTTGGGTAAGTTGGGTTGCAGCAAGGTGCTTATTATAGTTGCTGAGAAGGACTTCTTGAAGGATAGAGGATGGCTTTATTATCGCAAGTTGAAAGAGAGTGGATGGGGAGGCTCAGTAGAGATTATGGAGATTACAGAGGAGGATCATGTCTTCCATTTGGAAAAATCTACTTGCCAAAATGCTCTAGCTATGCTTAAAAGAATGGCTTCTTTCATCAATGAAAATACAGCTTAGTACCAATCAGTTTTTGGCTCAGGCATACTAATTCCTCTTTAAGTATGTGTAAGTGCAGTTCAAACTCTAATGGAAATTAAATTAGGAAAAAAAAAAGAAGCAGCTTAATTGCAACTAGGTTCAGAAACAAAAGACTTAGCTGCCCTAATAATAATTTGGAATTTTGAACCTTATACATTTATTATATAGTATGGGTTCAAGATACCTTAATTTTTACTAGGTTAACGGCAAGGTCTCTTTATATATATGCATGTACAATAGGGCAGAATACCTATTTGAAAATCAAATGTAGTAATTTAATCCTTACATTTTATGCTAAAAGTAAAAAATTATGGACAATATAGCTAGACTCAAATCTCCCTAACCCAATGCTAAAAGATATGATATATTTATGTGAAATTATTGGGTTTCCTCATTTTTGTGCTTCTTGTGCATCAGTAATTTAGTTTCTCTTTATATGTTGTTACTAATTTCATATATATATAACAATTTCAAAGCTAGAGAATGTTTTAACAATCTTTTGCCATGTTATCAAATTACAATTCAATTAAGCTCAATTTGCCTAGAGGTTACTCTCTCCAAAATCCAAACCTCTATCTATGCAGTAAGAGTGAATAGCAAGACACCTTCACATTTCCAAGGGAGGAGTCACGATAATAATATGAAATATTTTGAATCATAATTCATTTTAATAGATATTACATAATGTATTATTTTATATTTTATTAATAAATATAGTAGTATAAACTTGAATGATTTTTTTTGGAAAATAATTAGATTTAAAACATTCAAGTAATCACATAATCATCCAAAAATAATAATTAGTCAATAGCCTTAATCTCCAATTAGAATCTCTAAATCCAAATACTTTCTTTTAAAATCCATTACATAAAGTTCCTCCTTCATGGCCTATGTCAAGTAACATCAATCCGATTAATAAGTAGTGCCGAGTGATGAACAAATTCCACCGTCACTATAGTCACATCTCATTACATCTTAATACGCATATTAATATTATAATTAGAATCACAATCTTATGTGATCCTATTTCATTCTAATTTCATCCAAACATCGATAAGTTATATATATCAAAATTCACAATGCGACATTCACAGTCTAGTGCTAGAATGTCTTTTTGCATTCGTAGTGTATATATCTACCATTAGGGGGTGGAAGCCAAACCGACTAATTCATACCAAATTACAATCAATGGTTTTACAATTTATTTATTTTAGTTTGATTTAAAAAATAGAGTAAACTGAAAGTTTGATTTAATTTGCAGTTTGAATTTTTTTTTTCAGTTTTAAATCGAACCAAACCGAAGTTTATATATATATATATATATATATATTATTTTTTATCATTATTATAATTAAATATATTTGATTTTATTTTGTATACAACTATATATTTTTTTAATCTAATATTAATTTAGAATTTTAAAAAATATCATCCATGAAAATTAATTAAAAATAAATAAAAAAAATCTAATTCTTGAAAAATACAAGTTTTGAGTATACTAATTAAAGAAATAGACAAATTTTAGGTTGTACAATATTGAATTATTTTTGAAATTTTTTATTACTAATATTTTATTTGTGTTTTTTCTTAAATTTATAATAAAATAATGATGATTTATAAAAAAAAAATTAGGTTTGAAATCGACAAATCAAAAGTATTTAAACTGAATTAAACTGAATTGAAATTGACAGTTTGACTATAGCTGTGGTTTAGTTTGGTTTGAGAATTTTTCAAACTGAAAATATCGATTTGATTTGATAACAACCATTCAAATCTACCAAATGGAATTGATGCCACCTCTATCAACCATATATGAAAATACATGAGAGATACGTAAAATTTATTAATAAATATCACTCACAAACTTGATAAAGATAAAATTAACTCTCCTTGAAACGCCTATTATTTAGTGACTAAAAAGAATTATAAAATACCAAAATTGGATAACATATAATGAATATCAAAATATAGATAACTCGATTTTAACCCTTCAAACTCTTAAGATTTTACTGAAATTTTGGCGAAATCTCCTTTAAAATTAGGATATTTTTCCTACAAAAATAAAAGAAACAAAGACTTTTAAATATCTCGTAGAGCGCACAACATCCAATAACACCTCAATGACATTTCCTGAATCTCCAAACCTAGTAATATCCAAATTACTCAATTTTCCAATCATATAATTATAACTATAATTTTAAAACATTATCGCTAAATCATTTTCAAAAGAATAAACTCTAACATTTTTATATATATGAGATCACTAACATATTTCTTTTTTTTAATAGCAGTTTAAAAATAAAAAAAAATAAGTTACACAGTTTCTATTATACGATACTCATATTATGAAGAAATAGACTAAGAATATCCATTGAAGAATCTTCAAGCATTTTCAATATTATAAGTACTTCCCAAATGAGTTAGCCAATCCACATTAAAATTTTCTTCATAAAGTTGTGCTGAATAATTATGTGCCTATCTATGTTCAACAATCTCTTAATTTTTTAACAATGGCAATGGAAACACGCACCTCAACTTCAACTTTATTCAGAATCTCCACTACTACTAGACTGTCATATTCCACTAAAAGGTGATACCTCTAGACAAAGTCATATTAAGCCTATTATTGTAATACCCTAGAAAATACTAGCGTGATTGAATAGCTATTTAATCAGTTATTGGTCTGAGAGCATCGAAATGATTAAAAATAATTTTTGAGACACAATTGGAATGCATATGAGTTACTTTCTCGGAAAATATTGGTGTTAATTATACTGCTGGGAAAATACCAGTCCGGTCGACTGAAGAATTTTTGAGTCAGACTAGGAGATAAAGAATCGTATAAATATATGTGAAATTATGGTGAAAAGAAAAAGATGAAAAATGTTTAGGAACTTTGAAAAAGTAAGTGATGACAAAATCGTAAATAAATAGAACTTTAAGGGTATAGTGGAAAGTCGACTATCTGAGTTTCAGAATGGCTCTGAAACTATTTTTATAATAAAGTATAAATAAAAATAAGCTATTTGAATTCCCACTTTGAAATTCAATTCTCATCAGAATTATCAGAATAAATTACAGAAGGAAATATGACAAAAGTATGATTAATGAGAAGTTTAAGGACCTATTTATAATTTGTCAATTTTGCTTAATATATAAGCATGTCTTAGAGATATTTTGGCTATTTTCTTCTTCTTCTCCCATGTTGGCCGAAAATTCTCTTCCAATTTCTCCACCAAATTTCTCGAAAAATCAAAAAAGAAATCAAAAGAAAACTTGAATCAAACCATTAATTCTTTGATTTCCATCATTGCTTAGCTTGGAAAATCAAGAAATTTCAAGAATGGAAGGCATGAAAATTTTGACCCATTCTTCAATCTAAGGTAAAAATGTGATTTTCTTAGTTTAATGCTTCATTTATATGTTTTAGATGTTAATTAGAATGTGTTTAGTGTTTAATTGTATCAATTGATGCATTTGATAGGTTTTCCCTAAATAGAAAACCCTAAATTGAAGTTGTGAGAATTGAATCTTTGAATTAGTGTTAGTTAATGTTAAATGAAGTTAGATTATGTTAATTGATGGCTAATAGATGGTTTATATGTGATTGATTTGATGTAAAACATAAAGAATTGAAAAGTTGCCATTTTTGCCTACTTTGAAGACTTTGGTGGCAAAGTGTGCAATTCAAGTGATTTGAAGTTGTCACGACCCACTTTTAGGCCGTGACGGTTCTAGGGCACGGATAGACCTAAGGTCACTGGAAACCCATAGAACCCATGAACAATCCATTTATCAATCATTCAATCAATATTAACTCATTCACCAATGCTTAAATCCCATTTATTACTTATAAATTTTACAGAAATTTTTGCCAGAGTTTTCTTTGTAATTTTAACCTTATTCCTGACTCAAAATCAGGTCTCTCAAAAATTTACACAGCCTGCCCTAAAATTATTTTTTACACTCCCAATAATTTGCCATCCTTATACTCTCAACTTCACAGTTTAACAGACATACATAGCACTTCTAAATCTCTTTTAAAATATGTAAATTTCATTTTAGCATTTTCAATATCACTGTCTCTATCACTTCACTATCATTGTCATTATCAATCATTAAACATTACACATTATATTTTGAATGCCACTGAATTGTCCGTTATTTCAATATTCATACATCATTATGGTGCTTAATCACCTAATTACATAGTACCATGGAGCTTTATGAGTTGACACTTATGACCTTAAGAGAACAAAATTTTATCTCGATGTACTTGATATCCCAAGTCAGAAAAGAAATTTACTTGGAATCAGCTTCCTCTATCTCATCCCTGTAAAAATTATAAACCACTATTTGGTGAGTATAAAATACTCAGTAAGCATGTATACATCATTAAATATGAAATATAAGCATATGATAATAAAGGATAACAATGGTATTCAAGTGTCAATAAATACAATGAAGAATATCAGTATATTCAATTTACATATCAAGGTTAATTAATTTGCACATCAAATATCTTTGGAAGTTTGGAACATGTAACAATCAAATCGATGATCAACAATAATCAATGAAAGAATGACCATCAATGGTAAGCAATAAAATATAAGTTTGGAATCAATGAACGGGTAAACAATACTCGTATCATGTAGATAAGACAGATAAAAGACCATGAACACGTATAATCTCATATCGATCTCATATCATGTACATAAGACTGATTAGGCCCTATGTCTAGGATAATTAACCCTTCCCAGCTAGGGTATCATGTAAAGTCAATGTGCATATTGCCGATGATATGTACCCACTACCCTGTAGGAGAGGCAGCTCTGTCAAATCCACATGTAAAATAGGCCAATGAAAATCAATAACAATATCAAGTATTCATTAGGAACATTACGATACAATGGCTTTCGATCAATATACATAGGTTTACTTGTCAGTCAATGTCAATACATTTCATTAATCTTGTGTCGGTTTCTTTTCTTGATACAAAGGTAGCAATTAGCAATAAACATCATGGTTAAACATTTGGTGTGCATACTTTTGAAAATATTTGGGTACATGATCAATCAAGAACAATAGGCATTGTAAATATCAATAACAATTAATGGATATGGTTCATTTTAATATTGAAGAAAACTCAAAGGATAATCAATAGCAATAACATAATGATATTCAATCAAGAAGGAAACATGTTCATTGGGTCAATAAATCAAGACCATGGTTATGTATAATGATGTATACATTACTCACTTTAACTTATGACTTGTACATTTCCCTTTTCCTTTATTCTTGATTATTTGCCTTATCTCTTATGGTACCCACCACGTCTCTTATTCATTCTTGACTCTATATATCTATTTAATTTACATTTAGATATTATTTAACACAAAATTACATTACTTATACTTATATTAAAGAAATTCTCAAGAATTTCTAAATTACTAAGGTTTTTCTGTGCGAAAATCTTTACTGGCAGCCACTGTTCCTTATTCCATATCTCTTTCTACACTTATCCATCTTCAATTCTTATTCCTATTTAAACTAGACATATCAAGTTTTAACATATCCAAAATTCACTTTATTTTCATTACTATACAAATTATAGTATTAATTTAAACTTAGTGTTACAACCAGTCCTACTGCTTGCATTCTGCCTACAAATCTTATTCTGGCCGATACTGTTCTTTTGCTAATAACTCAATCAATACTTAACCAATTACTGTAATTATTTTTCTTATTGAAAATATACATATAAAATTATAACATATCCAAATTTCAGAATTTTTGGATCACTGAACAATTATTAGTAAATTTTTAAAATCAAACTACGGCCCTGAAATCCTTGTTCGAGTAGACCCTATTTCCATACCTATAATTAATTATGTACTCATCCAATTATAAAACCATTCTACAGTCATTTATATAACATATATTATATAAATTAACATCTTTTATATTTAAAACTTTCTCTAATTAAGACTTTAAGATCCTTATATCTATAGAACACAATAACTTATGTTCTGTTTATCAGTCAATCCAAGCATAATATACTCATAACCTAATATCACATAAACCACAAATCCAATTGAAAAACCCTTTTATAGAATTATAGATAAGATATAAATGAACACTTTTCATGTTTAACACTTCTACTAATTCTATCTCTAACAATCTGTACAATCAAAAAACAGTAGCATTTTCTAGAAAACTTAATTCCAGGTCAGTTACAGTTTTTATCCAATAACTCTTTCTTTACTTCGAATTTAATAAATTTCTTTTACAAAAATCTAATTAACATGTTTATCTACAACTTTTATATTTTAACTATCTTGAAATTTAGTCATTAAAATTTCAGTATATTAACCACAAATTACTACCTCAAATAAGATTTCAAAAACTATATTAACCCTAGCTTATTCTTTACATTTTAAACTTAAATCAATTAATTTCTTACTTAACTAAACCATAAATTACACAAATTCAATTAAAAGAATGAGTTTAAGAATAATATCTCAAATTAAAATATTTGAATCCCACTTTCTTTTGCTCCACCAAAAGTTTGAATACAATGTTTTATTATATTTTTTTCATCACTCTTCTTTCTCTCATCAATTTTTCTATCTTCTTTTGATTGATTTCTATGGAAAGGTTAAGAGAAAATTTTTGGTTGTTTTTCTTTCATTTGGTTCGGCCAACCCCCTTCCAAATAGCTATTTCCATCCGCTTTTTATTACACCAAAAGCCAAACCAAAAAAATGAAGCAAAAGAAAGAATTTTCTAGAATTTTTTATGATTTGTCATTTTTTTCATTAATTGATAAATCAATTAATTATTTTCTATCACAAATATCATCTTCACACTACTATGTCCAGCCATCTAGCTCCCTTTCTAGAAAGGGTGGGTCCCACAATTTTGTTTAATTGCACTTTGGTCCAAATTTTTTTTTATTTATATTTTTGACCCCAAAACTTTCTGTAATTTATTCTATATATTCTGTTTAAATTCAACCTCAAGTGTGGGGAGTGAAATTAATTATTTTAAGTTGTTCTATCATTTAAAAATAGTTTTGGCTCATTTCTAAATCACAAACAGTGGATTGTCAAAATTACCCCCAAAGTTGTCATAAATTACGATTTTGCCATTACTCTTATTTTCAGTATTCCAAATTATTTTTCAACTTTTTCTTTTCTCCATAATTTCAGATAAAATTAACTTATTTAATCCCCCCAAGTATGGGTCAAAATTTTTTAAATTAGCCGGACTGCTATTTTTCCGGCAGTGTAATTAACATTGGGATTTTCCGGGACAGTATCTCCAAAGTAGCCCGATTGAGACTCAAAAATTCTTGAATATTATTCTCTATCATTATCTGTATATTTCAATAATCAATTGAGCATATTCATACTTAAATTAATATTATATCCATTACTATAGTATGTTATATCTAATATATCTTATGTATTTCCTCACTATTCATTGCTTCGTATGCTGGGGTATTACAGAAGTGCTAGTGAGGTTAATATGCATCATATGTCATGTCAAATGTGTTGAATTGAATTATGGAAACTAATCATAAAAAGACTATTTTGGCCAAATGCCATCAAGACATTTTTGCCTTGTTTTCCTTTGGTTTTCCATGCCTTTTTGATCATTTGTATATTGTTTATTGTTGGAAATTAAATTCCTATTGAATAAACTACATTGTGTACTTGTTGATTAATATTGGGGCAATTTCAATGTTGCACCAAAACCTTGCCAAAATGTTTATTGAATATTGTACACCAAGTGTTCGATGAAATGCTTAATTTAAATTCATAGGCCTGTCATTGATTTCATCCGTAGACCTACCATTTGAATGCCATCATCGTCAGCAATATTGACATGTCAATTGAGCTAACTTCTTGACTTGATTTGTCCAACTTTTGATTTATTCCAATGTTAATTGCTAATCATAATACCAATGTTACTTGCTTCTTATATTGCTTATCCATTGTTATATCGCAGTCTCGTTTGATTAAATTCACGAGCTACAGCTACTTTATGAGATTGATAATGTATATTGATATCTATTGATTTGTTCCATGTTCTTATTGATTTCGATGAGATATGACAGAGCTGCCTCTCCGACAGGGTAGTAGGTATATACTGTCAGCAATATGGACATTGTATAATGATACCCTAGCTAGGAAGGGTTAACTATAATATCTGTCATTTTTGGTTATTTTATTAATTGTATATTTGTTGAATTAATTGAGCATATAAAATGTGTTGAGGGAATCTAGAATTTCTGTATGCAGGGAGGATTTTTGTGAGGCTAATTTCATAATTTTAAAGGAATAATTTGATAAAGTGTAAAACATAAAAGTTGTAGATTTATATCTCATATTTAATTTTGTAAAATGGTTCTATAAAATTCAGTGTGTGTAAAGAGTTATGCCTCCTTCACCAGAACCTGTCTGGTTCATTATTTTTAGCAGGAATATGAGTATGTTTGATTTTTCTCGGAATGATTGAGGCTGAATGAGCCAAAAGTGTAAACATGAGAAATGTTCCTTTATGTGTTTGATGTTGGCTGTAAAATTTCAGGAGAATTTAGTAAGTATAAATCAGTGGAGAGTGGAATTACTCAGACCTGTTCGGATGAGTTTAGGCAGTAAAGTCAGGGTGAACTTAAGAATTCACCATGGTTTGTGTAGATAATCTTTTGATTTGAAATTTGGATATGTTGGACCCCTGAGTGTCTATTTTAAGTGATAAAAATAATTAGGAAGTTTGAATGTTTGTATCTCATTTACGTGCTGATTAAATATAAGTTATCGAGGAAGGGTTCCAGCTTGCGAGCCGGCAAATGCGAGGTGGCATTGCGAGTCGGCAAATGCGAGGTGACATTTGCGAGCCGGCAATACGAGCAGGCGAAGTGGCGAAGAGGCATTGCCAAGGTAGCATATGAGAAGAGAAGTTTGGCGAAGAGGCATTGCCAAGGTGGTATATGCGAAGTGGAGTTAGGCGAGGCAAGTTTGGCGAAGAGGCATTGCCGAGGTGGCATATGCGAAGAGAAGTTTGGCGAAGAGGCATTGTCGAGGTAGCATATGCAAAGTAGATTTAAGCAAGGAAAATTCGGCGAAGAGGCATTGCTGAGGTGGTATATGCGAAGTGGAGTTCGCGAGGAGAGTTTGGCCATGTGGCATATGCGAGGCAACATATGCGAATTGGGCATGCGAAGTGGGATTAGCGAAGTGGCTTTGGCGAAGTGGCATTGCCGGAGTAGATTAGCGAGCTGGCAATTACGAGAGGTGGATTGGCGAGGCGAACTGGCGAGCTGGAATTTTGAGGCAGTAGCCTATTTAACCAGATGCCCAGTAGCGATTTTTCTTCACGATTTCTTTTTCTTCTTCTCTTCGTTCTTCTTCTGTTCTTCTCAGATTTATTCTATATATTTTCTAATGCATTAATACTCAAAATTAATGCATTAAATCATTAGGTTATCACATTTTAAGGCATCAATCTTCAATTTCAAGCAGATTTTCTCAGGAAAATCAGTTTTGGAGAAATAAGGTAAATTTTCTTCAAATGTCATTTTCTTTTAGATTAATAAATTCTGGTTGTTAGGATAGTTAATTATAGGTATATAGGATTTATTACAAGCATTTTGAGGCTATTAATGGTAATTAATGTGGGATAAATCAGAATTTATGGATTATCATGAATAGTGATGTGAACAATAAATTCGAAATTAAATTCAGATTTTTCTTTAAAAGATGAATTAAATTGATGTTGGGAATCAAAAAAATAGAAACTATAAGATGGTTAAATTATAAGGAATCATATTATGTATTATTGATTAAGGAAAACCCTAATTTTGAATATTTGGGGGAAATTTTCATAGGAGAAGAGAACTCAAGAATTTGAGGAGTTTATTGAATGATCAAGCTATTGAGGGGAATACAAATATAAATTTGTGTAAAGGTAAGTATGAACATTGTATATGCATATTGTTTCTTTGAAATGAATTGTCCAAGCCTTACTAATATTCACCAATATGCCATTGTATTATTGACCTATTAAATAAAGTTCCCATGATATTCTCAAACAAATGATAATTGTTTCATGTGATGACTATATTTATCTT
>CANXYC011356735.1:0-15428 GCA_948193065.1 Aleurites moluccanus
CCAAACTTACCCGATTTAGTCCTAACTGACTTTAAAACAATTCTAGGCCTAAAAATTAGGTCATATAACATGCATAAATATAAATTACATGCATAGACACATCATATTAACATATTACAAAGAAAGAAAAAATAATTTCCCTAAAGGTCCCTCTAAGGGTTTAGGCTAAGGTGTTACAAAAATATGTCAAGAAGACATATTTACACTAGTAACAAAGAAAGTCACCCATTTTAATAAATTTGGTAACAATTGGATTCTTAAGGAAATTAACAAAGGTCATTTTGTCGAGCACTTGGTGTGCACCAATTTAGGACTAAATAAATATAGTTTTGGGACATATTGATCAAAAGCCAAAGTTCACAATTCAAGCCCCAATGGCAACAAACACAAAGCCATTATCAAATAGGATTTATATACATCAATAAACAACACAATCAGAGCTTGAATTCAAGAAAAATTCAAAGGAAACTCAAATGAAACACTTTGGACAAAAAGTTGCAGGAATTTAAATGGATTCAAATTGATCAAAGAAAGGTTTAAACATGCATAATAACATACATATAACTCACCAGAACCGACGAATCGATCGTTTATGCGATAAAACATCTATTTGCCTATAATAGGAAAAAGCAGTGTTCTTCAATTTCCTTTGATTCTACAATGAGTTTTACCACATATTTAGTCTTAAATGGATTCTAACTAACATATTTAAACATTAATTAGAATTATGGAATCCTATACAGAAAATCCATTTCAAACATAAACCTAGTTTTAGGTTTTCTCCAATTTTGATCCAATCTTGAAATCTATTGATCTAATCATGTTTATAATCACTTATGTAGCTTAAATGAATCAAAAGAATAAAGAAAACATCATCCTCACCTGAATTCAAGGTATGGCCAAAATTTAGGTTGAATGGTTCTTCAATTTCTAGCTTGAATTTCTTGAAATTTTCGATAGAAACTAGCTTAATCGGTAGTTTAACAGAGTTTTCTATCGATTTTGCTTGAAGTTTGGATGAAATTGGTGGAGTTTTGGAGAAGGAGGAGTTTTGAAGTTTGCTCAAAACTTATAACTATTTATCTTTTTATCGCATTTCAATTCTGAATAATATTTCTTATATGTCTCCAGCTTGTGAGTGTAATGGTGATATTAAAAATTTAAAATTCCGAACTCATTCATTAATCAAAACGTCGATGTGCTTACCTATCCATTGGGTCGATTTTTAACGATTTGTCAAATCGCATAAATATGATGTTCTAATGTCTAAATCAATTTTATTTATGCTTAAAAAACATATATTCAAGTTTATATAAATGAAATTTAAAGGTGTTACACAATATCGCTGGCAATAATGGCATTCAAATGGTAGGCCTATAGAAGAAATCATTGGTAGATTTTAAACTAGGCATTTCATCGAATACTTGGTGTGCAACAATGGATGGATAAATTGGCTAGGTTATGGTACAACATTGACATTGCCCATATAATCAACAAATAGCTCACAATGTAGGCAACACAACAAACATCAATTTGCCAACAATTAACACAATTAAAAGGATCAAAATGGCATGGAATTCCAAAGGCAAAACAAGGCAAAATCAATGGCATGAATAGTACCACCCCATTCGGCCAAACATGAAGAAATGGGAGAGGTTTCCAATCATCAATTTAAGACTTTAGGCATGTTAAATGATGCATATTAAACTCACCTAGCACTCTAAATAAGCTAGCAAAATTGATTTGCCACCAATTCCTTCAAAATAGGCAAAATAGGCAAAATAGGCAATCTTCCACTTCTTGATTTTCTACACTAAACTAACCACAAATAATTTATTAATTAGCCTCCAATTAATATATTCTAAGCTTAATTAACATTAACTAATGCTAAATCAAAGATTCATATCAAACAACTTCAACCTAGGTTTAGGAATTTGGGAAAAAACTATCAAATGCTTCAATTGATGCAATTAAACACTAAACCCATCATATTTAACATCTAAAACATACAAATCAAGCATTTAACCAAAGAATTTACATATTTACCTTTGAATGATGTGTGGGTCGAAAATCATAAGCCAACCAATTTTGAAATTCTTTGATTTTTCAAGCAAACCAAGGTTGGAAATCAATGAATCAAAGGTTTGATTCAAGTTTTCTTTAGGTTTTCTTTGATTTTGCAAAACTATTTTGGTGGAAAAATTGAGACCAAAGTTTCGGACAAGCTAGATGGAAGAAGAGAAATGATCAAAAAATCTATTAAGGCATGCTTATATAGTAAGTTAAAATAGTAAATTATAATTAGGCCCTCAAACTTTCCAATAATCATTCTTTGACCCCATCTTTTTCTATAATTTATTTTGACAATTCTGTTGGGAATTGGATTTCAAAATGGAAACTGAATAGCTTATTTTTACCTGTATTTTATTATAAAAATAGTCTTAGAGACATTTTGAAACTCAGACAGTTGATTTTTCACTATACCCCTAAAGTTCAACTTATTTACGATTTTACTATTACTTAAATTTTCAGTGTACCTAAATATTTTTCACCTTTTTCTTTTCACCATAATTACACATATAATTATATGATTCTTTACCTCCTGGTCTAAATTAGAAATTCATCTGTCGAATAGATTGCTATTTCACCGGGTAGTGTTATTAACACCGACATTTTCCGGGACAGGAACACATACATTCTAACTGTGTTTCAAAAATTATTCTTAGTTATTTCGGTGTTCCCCAACCAATAACAGATTATGTTACTATTCAATTATGGTTGCAATTCCTAGAGTATTACATTCTAGCCCACCTTCAAATAAATTCGTTCTCGAATTTAAAATAAACTCATACCTCAATGCTGAAACAGGAATGGATATTTGTCTTTTATGTCCTGCTTGCTCTCCCAAGTGCACTCCTCCATCGACTGATTCCTCCATAGTACTTTTACCATTGGGATCTCTTTATTCCGCAACTATCTGACTTGTCGATCAATAATCTACATTAGTAGTTCCTTATACGATAAGTCTTCATTAACATCAACATCTTGTGCCTCCAATACATATGATGGATCAGGTACATATTTTCACAACATAGAAATGTGAAACACTGGATGAACGTGGCTCAAATTAGGTGGAAGAGCCAACCTGTATACCACATTTCCAATCTTCTCTAAGATTTCAAAAGGCCCCACATATCTCGATAACAACTTCCCTTTCTTCCCAAATCTCATAACACCTCTCATAGGTGAGATCTTAAGAAAAATGTGGTCACCAACTGCAAAATGTACATCTTTCCACTTTGGATCTGCATAACTCTTTTGTCTACTAAAAGCAATCTTCATCCGTTCTTTAATGATAGGTACCTTTTCCATTGTCTCCTTTATCAACTCTAGTCCTTCCAACTGTTTCTCACCCGATTCTAACTAACATACTGGAGATTAGTATTTTCTACCATACAGTGCTTCGTAAGGAGCCATTCTGATAGAAGAATGGTAACTATTATTGTAGGAGAATTCAATCAGTGGTAAATACTGATCCCAGTTAACTTTAAAATCCAGAACATATAACCGTAGCATATCCTCCAATGTCTGGATAGTCCTTTCTGATTGTCCATCAGTATATGGATGGAAAGCTGTATTGAATCGTAACTGAGTACCTATAGCCTCCTGGAACTTCTGCCAAAAATGAGAAGTAAACTGTGTACCTTTATCTGATATAATCATCAATGGCACTCCATGAAGCCATACAATCTTATCCACATAGAGCTGTGCTTACTGAGCTACTGAGTAACTGGTCTTCACTTCCAGGAAATGAGCATATGGAGTCATAACCCCGTGTAGTCCTTGGTAATCTGATTACAAAATCCATAGTAATCTGCTCCCATTTCCACTCTGGCAACTCTATCTCCTGAAGCAAACCATATGACTTCTGATGCTTAAATTAACCTACTGACAGGCTAAGCATGTAGAAATAAATTGAGCTACATCCCTCTTCATATTAGGCCACTAATAAACATCCTTCAGATTATGGTACATCTTTGTAATTCCTGGATGTACACTATATGAAGAATAATGGGCCTCTCTCATAATATGATCTCGTAACCCATCAAATTTGGGTACACATAACTGTTTCCCACACTTCAGTACATCATCCTCTAATGTAAACTATGATGGCTTATGTCACGTCCCATTTTCGGAACGCGACGGTCCTAGGATGCGGGAGATGCCAAAGGCGACCGATACCCGTAGAACCCATCATCACATCTATACAATCACATACTATGCATACCAATCTATAACCATATAATCACATAAGCACTATTTATTCTGTTACTCTATCATTCGTTCTGTTACTGTCTATAAATACCATCATCATATACATATTACATATATTCTCCAAAATATGCCATACACATATATATACAATATGTTTATACCATTATACAATACCCATGGAGCATCTAATACACATAAATAAAGATACAGTGTTTAATTAATTACACTATCTTTACAAGGCTGCAGAATTCCTCGGAAAACAAAAGTCAGGAATATGCCTCTACTCTGCACCTAGAAAGGAAACAATGAAAGGATGAGTATAAAAATACTCAATGAATCTAATATGTAGTGACCAATAATAATGGCTCGGATATCAATAATAATAGGCAGATATTCAATGGATAATAATCTGCTTAACAATATCAGAATACAATATAAGGCTGTAGAATCAGTAAACAGTACAATGGAACTATAATCAAGTCAATGGAATACATATATCATATAGATATGATAGATAAGATGGATAGGACAGATATAGGGCCATGGAACGCATATAATATGTGTCAAACACATATCAATAAGCATAAGACTGATCAAGTCTTATGGCTAGGACTATTAACCCTTCCCAGGTAGGGTATCACTATACAATATGCACATTGCCGATAGTATATACCCACTACTTTGTCGGAGAGGCAGCTCTGTCAAATCTCATCGGAATCAATAAGAACATGGAACAAATCAATAGATATTAATATACATTATCAATCTCATCAAGTAGCAGTAGCTCGTGAATTTAATCAAACGAGACTACGATATAACAATGGATAAGCACTATAAGAATCAATTAGCAATGGTATTATGATTAGCAATTAACATTGGAAAGAATCGAAAGTTGGACAAATCAAGTCAAGAAGTTGGCTCAATTGGCATGCCAATATCACTGGCGATGATGGCATTCAAATGGTAGGCCTATGAATTTGAACTCGACATTTCATCGAACACTTGGTGGGCATTATTTAATAGAAATTATGGCAAGGTTTTGGTACAACATTGAAATTGCCCCAATATCAAACAACAAGTACACAATGTAGATTATTCAATAGGCATTTGGTTTCCAATAATAAACAATACACAAAGGATAAAAAAGGCATAGGAAACCAAAGGAAAAACAAGGCAAAACATAGGCAAAATTTGGCTAACATGGTTCGGCCAAAACATGGCTTTCATGGTTGGTTTCCATAATTCAATTCAACACATTTGGCATGACAAATGATACATATTAAACTCACCTAACACTTCAAATCACTTGAATTGCACACTTTGCCACCAAAGTCTTCAAAGTAGGCAAAAATAGCAACTTTTTCAATTCTTTGATCTCTACATCAATTCAATCACATATAAACCATCTATTAGTCTCCAATTAACATATTCTAACCTCAATTAATACATAATAATACAAAATCAAAAATTCATTCCTCACAACTTTGAATTAGGGTTTCCAAATTAGGGAAAACCTATCAAATGCATCAATTGATGCAATTAAACACTAAACCCATTCTAATTGACATCTAAAACATATGAATCAGGCATTAAACCAAACAAACCACATCTTTACCTTGTTAGGAAGAAATGGCCAAAAATCCAAAGCCAAGGATTCTTGAAATTTCTTGATTTTCCAAGCTATCCAATGATAAAAATCGAAGAATCAATGGTTTGATTCAACTTTTCTTTTGATTTCTCCTTTGATTTTTGTAAGAAATTTGGTGGGAGAAATGAGTGGAGCATTTGGCCACACATGGAGAAGAAGAAAGAAAATGGCCAAAAATTTCATAAGGCAAGCTTATATATTAAGCAAAATTGGCAAATTACAAATAGGTCCTTAAACTTTCCAATAATCATACTTTTGCCACATTTTCTTCTGTAATTTATTCTGACAATTCTGTTGAGAATTGGATTTCAAAGTGGGAATTCAAATAGCTTATTTTTATTTATACTTTATTATAAAAATAGTTTCAGAGCCATTCCGAAACTTAGACAGTCGGTTTCCCACTATTTCCTTGAAGTTCCACTTATTTACGATTTTGCCATCACTTACTTTTTTAGTGTTCCTAAACATTTTTCACCTCTTTCTTTTTACCATAATTACATATATATTTATGTGATTCTTTACTCCCTGGTCTGACTTAGAAATTCTTTAGTCAATCGGACTGCTATTTCCCGAGTAGTATTATTAACACCGATGTTTTTCAAAAAAGTAACTCATATACATTCTAACTGTGTCTCAAAAATTATCTTTCTTTATTTCAGTATTTCCAGTCCAATAACTAGACATATCATTGTTCAATCATGGTAGCATTTTCTAGGGTATTACAGCTTGCCATTCTGAACATCTCCCTTTAACTTCAGTAAATATGGATCCCTGTTCTGTGCCACCTTAATATCATCAATCAACAGTGGCTTAACCCAAAATTGGGCTATTAGGGCTGGTTACGATCCTGGGATCCCAAATCCAACTCTACACCCATATCAACTAACTCCTTCATCTCATTGATCAATGGTCTTCTGGAAACTGAGATGTGAGCTAGACTGCCTATTGACTTCTGGCTCAGTGCATCGACTACTACATTAGCCTTACCCGGATAGTAAAGTATCTCACAATCATAATCCTTAAGCAATTCAACCCATCTGCACTACCGAAGGTTCAGATCCTTTTGCTGAAATATATATTGCAAACTCTTATGATCAATATATATCTCACATTTAGATCCATACAGATAATGTCTCTAGATCTTCAATGCAAACACCATTGCTACCATCTCTAAATCATGTGTCAGATAGTTCATCTCATGCTTCTTTAACTGCCGAGAAGCATAAGCAATCACTTTTCTATTCTGCATTTGAACACATCCTAATCCAACTCTGAAAGCATCATAATACACTGTGAATTTATCATCCTCTGATGGCAATGCTAACACTGGAGCACTCTTAAGGCAAGACTTCAAAGTCTGAAAACTGCTCTCACATTCATTAATCCATTGATACCTCTCCTATTTCCAAGTCAACTTAGTCAACGGAGCAGCAAATTTGGAGAAATCCTTTACAAATCGTCTGTAGTATCCTGCCATACTAAGGAAAATATGGATCTCAGAAACATTGGTAGGCCGAGGCCAATTCGCAACTGTTTCAACCATCTAAGGATCAACTTTGATACCATCCTTACAAATAACTTGCCCTAAAAAGCACACTTCAGTTAACCAAAACTGGCATTTAGACAACTTAGCAAACAACTGATGCCCTCGAAGTGTCTGCAATATAATCCTCAAATGCTTTGAATGCTCCTCCTCACTTCTGGAATAGATAAGAATGTCTATGAACACTATGACAAACTTATCCAAGAATAGCTTAAATACTTTATTCATCAGATCCATGAATGCAGCCAATGCATTAGTTAACTCGAATGGCAATACCAAAAACTCATAATGTCCATACTGGGTTCTGAAAACAGTCTTAAGTACATCCCCCTTCTTGATTCTCAACTGGTGTTACCTATATCTCAAATCAATCTTAGAGAAATGACTAGCACCTTGTAATTGATCAAACAGATCATCAATCCATGGCAACAAATATTTGTTCTTCACAGTCACCTTATTCAGCTGTCTGTAATCAATACACATCCTCAGAGAACCATTATTCTTTTTCACAAATAGCACTAGAGCACCCGAAGGAGAATTGCTTGGTCTAATAAAGCCTCTATCCAATAACACCTATAATTGCAACTTTAATTCTTTCAATTCTGCTGGTGCCATTCTGTATGGAGGAATGGATATCAGATCGGTGTCTAAATACACCTCAATCTCAAACTCTATCTCCCTATCTGGGGGTAATCCTGGCAATTCATTAGGCAAGACATCAGGAAACTCCTGGACTATTGGTATCTGATCAATCCCTGTTGAAGTCTTTTGCACATCTATCACATGAGCCAGAAATGCTGATCAACCCTTTCCTATCATCCTTCTACCTTGGATAGCAGAAAAAAAAAAACTGATTCTAGATTCAAGCCTATCACCTTGGAATTTAAACTTCGGTTTCCGCTCAGGCTAGAATTTAACTCTATTCTCATAACAATTAGTAACTGCATGATGTGTCATTAGCCAATCCATACCAAGTATCAAATCAGCACACAGAATATTATCATCAATCTCGATCATACAACCAGGATAAAAATAATTCACTTATATACTCTCCCCCATAGGTGTGGCTATCTCTAAAGGCACACTCAATAATTGTCTATCTTTATTCAACTTAGGTGCAAACTGTGGTGAAACAAAAGAATGCGTAGTACTAGAGTCAAACAATGCATCAGCTGTAACACCTCAGTCAAACCTATAACTTGAACTAGGGGAAATTTTTCCTTGACTTGAACTTGTGAATTTTTATGTCTTTATACATGAAATTGATAGATATGCATGTTGTATGATGTGTTTGAATGAATAGAAGGGATTTAAAAGCTGTTAGGAAGAAATCAGGTAAGTTTGAGTTTTTGGTGAACTGGGAGCAAAATGGTCATTTCACACCCCTTCTTGTTTTTATGGAATTAACATCATATTTGATGATAAAATAGAATATCAAGACATTAAAATAGAGGTTTTATGATTAAATGAATTATTATTGGAAAGTTAAAGCCGGTAGAAAATAATCCCGAGCAAAGCTGCTCGGTTAGGGATTTTCATTTGAACTAAGGGTAGTTTGGTCTTTTCCTTTGAATTATGGACTTATTTGGTGTATGCAAGCCTATGGTATCATTTTAGTCTAACCTATATCAAACCATTGGATGAAAAGATGAAGAAATAGATGGTTAGTATGCTAGGTTTCACCATTTTTACCATAAGCTCAAAGCATTGGATCACACCATTTGATTTTTAGTTAGATTTTTGCCACCAACCATTTTCACCAACTAAACTTTTCTCTTTCTTCCTCCAAATTTTCGGCCACTATTGATGAACACCAAACCTTATTGTTTTCTTTCATTTCTTGAATTAAACTTGTTAATTCCATCATTCTAAACACAACTCTATCCTTAGATTCAAAGGAAAAATAAGAAAAAGTGAAAAATCAAAGCTTTGAAGTTTTTGAAGAACTATTGGAAAAGTAAGTGATTTTGTGATTCTTTTGGTTTAATTGTGTTCCTAAGATATTCTTTGATGTTAATTGGTGACAAAAATGTGTTTAGGTTGGAAGGAATTCAAAAAGTTGGAAAGGAAACCCTAATAGGAAAAGGTATGAATCAAAGTGTTGTTTTGATGATTTTTTTTGTTGAAATGATGTGTATTTGATGTGTTTAACATGAGTTAGTGATCATTTAATGGAAACAAATTAATTTGGTGGAAGAACAAGCTTGGCCGAATCATGTGTGCTTGAACAATGGTTTGATACTTTGGTGTTTTATAGGGTTAAATGATGGAATGGTGTGTATTTGATGCATATGTATTGAATTAGTGGTTAAATAATGGAAAGAAATCCATTTGGATGGAGTTTCATTTTGGCCGAATGTGGTGAAGCATGAATGATGGTTTAGTTTTTTGATGTTAATAGGTTTAAATGGTTAAATGTTATGTAATTGGTGTATATTTATGTTATATGAATGAATGGCATTGAAAAATGGATGAATGGAATGAATTCCAATTAGGTTAAACCATATTGAGTTTGTTAGTTTAATGTGTTAGGCTAATGCAATTTGAAAGGTAAGGTTTGAATATAGTTTAATGGTATAAGTAATGGAAATGTATAAGTTTAAATATGTAAAAGATGATTGATATAAGTACTTAGAAGGTAAACTTGAAATATGGTATATGTTTGATTTGGAATATTGAGTTAAGTGTATATGAGTTATTAATTTAGTTTATAAGTGATGAATATATGAAATGTAGGTCAAATATGGTAATAGAATGTGTTTATTGCATAAAGGAATGGGAAAAGGGTAAATTGTGTAAATTGAGGCTTATGATGCATATTGAGTATGCTTTGTGTCTATTGATGTATGTTTATGTGAATAATGTGTTTTGTGATTTTTCACATCTTACCGGAGTGTTATATGTAGAAATAGGTGAACCGTCGAGTACTCCTACTTGGAGTGTCGAGCGACGGGCCGATTAGGGCCTTGAACAATGGATTGGGGGCTAAAGTGATTTAATTGCAATAAAGGTGAGTCTATGTGTATAATCATACATGATTTGCATCATATATCATATGAAAAGTCATTTGGACCGATAAACCAACATTTGCTATTTTACAATACCTACAATGCATATTGGCTCGTAAATAAGTCCGCTGAAATGACCTAAAATGACCTTAACTTTGTCTGTCCATAAAATGAAATCCAGAAAGCCAATTGAGTCACCACTTGGCCCAACCTTTTAGTCTTGACCCAATCTTTAAAAAGATACCTCATGGTCCACCTAAATCCTTTGGCAACATAGTTAACCAGAAACTACCCAAAAATCCCAAAACAGACCCGTAACGGCGAGTGTCAGTTGTGGCAACGCAACTGGGCCCCGTCTGGCATATTTTTGACTTAAGCCAAACTTGTACTATTATTCATTATAAATGTATATATGATTGTTCTAAAGCTATATGAGATATATTTAAGCTATATATATTGTTATATGGAGACACACCTATATGGTATTATAACAAGACTACCTCGATAGTGTAGTGGGAAATTCCATTAACCGTGTGCATACTGGTGTTAATTAAATTGACCTTTGCTAGGGAAGGTGTAATATTCTCTAGTATTAATTAAATTGACCCATGCTAAGGAGGGTGTAATATTCTCTAGTTCTAAAGGCTGATCCCCTTTGCGTATAGTGATTTATGCACTTTATTATAGTGCATATTATAGACAGTACGATTACACTTATTATTGAACCCAATCCTGTTATATCATATGTGCGTTGACTTGAACATTGGATATATTTATATATGGATACTTATATGGATATATTTATATATGGATACTTATATGGATATATATATATATATGGATATTTATATTGATAATTACTACTTGATATTATTATGGATACTTGTCTCATTCTTTACTGGTTACCTTATATTGATTCAACAGGCCATTTATGAGCAACCATGGTATTATGAATATCTACTGCATTTTTATATATATGGATTCACTAAGAATTTTTATACTCTCCCCCTTAGTGGTTTATACTTTTCAGGACTGCAGTGAGGCTCGAATTCCATTGGCACCTCCTATCCTTGCCTTGGAATTGTACTACTTGTATCATGTAATAATCTAGTCTCAAAAGTACATATGTAAATATTATATAGTATAGAGGTTCCATGGTACTGTAACCTAAGGAATGGCATGTATATGTATGTGATTGTATTTCTATGGTTTTGCATATATATAAATATTATGCTATGTATGGATATAGTTTGATATACAGATATATGTATTGAGTTGTTATTGGAGATCTAGAGGGATCATTGATGATAAAGATATGGGTATTGATGGTAAAGTATATTGGAAGTGCTTATTTGCATTTGTTTTACAGCTGGGCATAGTCATATTTTAAAGGAGATGCTGTCGAAATTTCAGCAGCATCATTAAGCTATTTAAGCTGATATAATGTATTGTTTGCCATATCATAGAGTTAATTGGGTTTTTCGTGATATTGGTAGCTTAGGCAACACCCGTACCCTAGGACCATCACGGCTCCCAGGTTGGGTCGTGACAAAGGTGGTATCAGAGCTAAAGGTTTATTATAACCTGTAGTGTTTGCATATTAGTAGCAATAGAAGTACCATGGAATCTAGGATATTCATATATCGTCAAATTGATAAGTCTTCTTCATTGATTGAAATTCATCGTACCTATGATATAAATATTCTTATACGTGCTGGGTTGTTTTGTTTTTGACTTGTAACAGTGTGATAAGACGGCAGAGAGGGCAAATAGACGTGTTAGGCCTATTGAAGAGGGTGAATTTCATGAATCTGGTGAGGAAGTAAAGGTTGCTTCAAATACATCTGCTATGTGGAGAACTCAGTCTGAGCCACCTTGGTCATGGAGACTAACTGAGTTTGATTTGGTGGGTGATGTACCCTGGAGATAGGAGATGCTGGAAATGAGATAGGAAATTTTACAGAGCATCCGACTCATTTTTCAGCACAGCCTGCAGTGGTACATCAACCACCTCCACCTCTAGTACAACTAGTGGTATAGCCTGTGATACCACTAGTACCTCAGAAGGAGCCGGTAGTAGTACAGGAGAACAGAGTACGGAGGGTTATTCTAGAGGGTGGTGTGACTGTTGGGGAGTTTATGAGACTACGATTGCCTACTTTTTCAAGGGAGTATGGTACTGACCCTAGTGACTTTATTGACAGAGTTGATAAGATGGTTCGTACACTGCCTTGTTCTGATGCCAAAACCATAGAGCTAGTGGGATTATTACTGGAGGTAGATGCTGCTACCTAGTTTGTGGAACATATTGATGAGAACATTCATAGTGATGATCCTATGACATGGGCAGAATTCAAACAAAGGATGATTAATAAATTTCTTACAGAGGGTTTAAGGGAGAGTAACATTGTAAAGTTTGAACAGCTGCAATAGGGAAACTTATTTGTTCTGGAATATGCTAGAGAATTCAGAAGGTTAAGCAAGTATACTAGAAAGATTGCTCCTACTAAAGATGATCTGATTAGATGGTTCAGAAGGGGCTTACATGCAACCCTGCATAACATTCTGTTGGCTATGGAATTCACTTCCTTGAGTTATGCTATTGACAAAGCAGCCCAGATGGAGGCTAAATACAAAGAGGAAAGGTCTGATAGGGAACAAAAAAAGAAAGGAAGAGGAGGAGAGTACCGGAGACTAGAGGAGGGGACATCCCAGACTTTTACTCCCAGACCTCCTCTCAGGCCAGTGCAGTCATTGCCACCTCCCAGTCAGAGGTAGGATTTGGGCAGAGGTATCAGTATGAGGCCTCCTATTTCTAGTTATTTTTGAGGCCCCATTAGACCTGTCTAGATGACATCATCAGTGCCCACATGTGCTTATTACAGGAGGAGACATTTTAGGGCATGTTGTATCAGATTGGGGGCATGCCTTAAATGTGGATAGTTTGGGCATTTTTACAGAGATTGCCCTATACCTAGAGCTTCACAGCCTTCAGAGGCAGGATCATCCCAGGCATCAGTGCTGATGGGTAGGGGGAGTACAGGTAGAGGCAGACCAGCAGGACAGAGTCCAACAATGGGACAGTCAGCAGCTGGTAGAGGCCAGGGGCATGTCTTTGCAGTGACCCAGCAACAGGCCCAGGGATCACATGATACGGTAGTAGGTATGATTTCTATACATGATATAGTGGCCTATGTGTTGTTTGATTCAGGTGCAACCCATTCTTTTATATCACCTGTTTTTGCTGTGAAATTGGGACTGGGTAGAAAACCTTTACATGTACCCTTAGAAATAGCCACACCAATGGGAGATAAGATTATTGTAGAGTATAAGTATGATATTAGTGATATGAGAATCTATGATAGATCCTTACATGCTGAATTGATTGAGTTACCTGTATTGGAATTTGATGTTATCCTGGGCATGGATTGGTTGACTGATCATAAAGCTACCATTGATTGTGCAATGAAAAGAATAAAGTTTCGACCCGATGGACAGGAAAAGTTTATATTTTAGGGGGAGACAAATAGACACATATCAGGGTTAATATCTGCAGTACAGATAGGGAAACTGATAAAAAAGGGATGTGTTGCTTATTTGACATCAGTGATTGACCTTACAGGGGTATCCAGAGAGTTAGAACAGATTCCTGTGGTGAAAGAATTTCTAGATGTCTTTCTAGATGATCTTCCAGGATTGCCACCAGAGAGGGAGATTGAGTTTGAAATTGAAGTATATCCTGGTACTGATCCTATATTTATTCCACCATATCAGATGGCACCACTAGAGCTGAAAGAGTTGAAAAAGCAATTGCAAGAATTGTGTGACAAAAGTTTCATTCGGCCCAGTAGTTCACCCTGGGGAGCACCAGTCTTGTTTGTAAAGAAAAAGAATGGATCACTGCAGATGTGCATTGATTATCGGCAATTGAACAAAGTGACAATAAAGAATAAGTATCCTTTGCCTAGGATTGATGACCTGTTTGATCACTTACAAGGAGCTTGTTTCTTCTCCAAGATAGATCTAAGGTCAAGGTACCATCAATTGCGGATCAAAGGTGAGCACATTCCAAAGACAGCCTTCAGAACTCGGTATGGGCACTATGAGTTTTTAGTGCTACCATTTGGGTTGATAAATGCTCCAATAGCCTTTATGGATATGATGAATAGGATATTCAAGCCATTTCTGGATAAATTCATCATTGTCTTCATTGATGACATCTTGGTGTACTCCAGAAGTAGAGAAGAACATGAGGAGCATCTCAGAATCACATTGTAGACGGGATCATCAGCTGTATGCAAAGTTCTCAAAATGTGAGTTCTGGTTGACATAGGTTATATTTCTGGGACATGTTGTGAGCAAAGATGTAACACCTCAGTTGAAAGGCTTAGAACACAACCTTTAGAGGCAAACCAAATAGGGGTTTTCTTATGTGTTTGTATGATATGTATGATGCATGTTTATGCTTATATTGAATGAATATGCATGTTTTAGATGGTTTTAGACATATAAAAGTACATCAAAGGCTGTTAGGAAGAAATTGGAAGAAACTTGAAATTTTGTGAACTAGGGGCAAAATAGTCATTTTGCACCACCTCGAGTTCTAATGGAATTATCACTATATTTAGAAGTAGAAAATGATTTAAGTGAATGTAAATGGTGTTAGTTTATTAATTTGAAGATTTAATTGAAAAATAAACTCGATTGAAAATTTTACAGGGTAAGCTCCTCAATTAAGGTGCTTGAGGTGCTTCTGTTGCACTAAGGGCATTATGGTCTTTTCCTTTGATGTATGGAATTATACTATGTATGTAACCTTATGATATTAGTTTAGGCTTGATTAAATCCAACCATTGGATCAAATGATGAAAAAATGGACGGTTGGATCAGTAGGTTGCAAATTTGTTATCATAAGCTTGATGTATTGGATTTTTACCATTAGTTTTTGATTAGG